>APFE031325841.1:1516-64989 GCA_000404065.3 Pinus taeda | reverse complement strand
CAACCAGCAAGAAGAAAAAATGATATGTTCCTCTCATGGAGTCAACCATTTCCCAAGTAGCTTCCTTTAGGCCAAAGTGTTTCCACTACACTTTGAATTTCTCTAAGGCTCGATTCCAAAGCATGAGACTCCTCCAGTCTAGAATGCACAATGGTCTGGTTGGAACTCTCCCTCGAGTTCCACCTATAGCACAGACCAATCAATCACATGATTATAATTTTTCACATATCTTATAAAAAGAAACATGGAAAACATGATGAACTTTAACTGAAGGAGGTAAATCCAACCTATAGGCTACTGGTCCAATTATCTCAAGGATTTCAAAAGGCCTACAACATTGTGGTTCCAACCTTGACACATGACCCAATATTCAAGGAACTTTTCTTGGGTTTGATTCTCAAGTAAACATGTTCCCCAACTTGGAACTCTTTATGTACCCTATTTTGATCTCCATAGAATTTCTACCTACCTTGGGCCATCATCAAATTCTTCTTGATGGTCTGATTTTTCTACTCCATCTCCTTGGGAATGTTAGGTGCAATAAGGACCCTGTTTATTGGATCACTACATTTCATAGGAGTATTGCAAATCCTTCCATGTAGTGACTCAAATGGGCTCATATTTATGGATTCCTAGTATCCATTGTTGTATGCAAGGTATACAAGAGGAAGATTCTCCTCCCACTTCTTGTGTTGATGCATCATATACATCATCAACATGTCTTCAAGGATTCTATTTTTCATCTCTATTTTCCCACCCTTATGTGGATGATATGTTGTACCAAATATTGACTCAGTCCCCAAACTTGCACACAGTTCCTTCCAAAATCTTGAAGTGAACTTAGCATCTTTGTCTGAAAAAATAAATAAAAAAAATAAATAAATAAATTAAGAATTCCATGTAGTCTCATAATCACATTTATGAATATTTGGGCCACCTCAATAGTAGAATTAGTGGATTTTACTACCAAAAAATGAGCCACCTTTCTCAACTTGTCAATCACCACATTCCATAATTGCATCATGCTTCTTGGATTTTCTAGGAAAAATCTATGATGAAATCCATGGAGATCACCTCCCATTTCCATTTTGGAATGGGAAAGGGATACAATAATATTGTTGGATGATTTCATTGAACCTTTACTTGTTGACATTCTATCCATTTAGAAACAAAATTAGCCACTTCTTTGTTCAAATTTCCCCAACAGCAGAACATCTTAATGGTTGTGAGAGTCTTTTGGTAACCTAGAGGGCCTGAATATGGATTGACATGGAACTCTCTCATTACGATCCTCTTCAATTCATTATTATTTAGCACAAAAATCATGTTCTTGAACCTAATTAAGCCATCATAAGTGAGGCAATATTTCTCATCCTCTCCATCTTGTAACAACTTTTCTCCCATTTGATGATATTTTTCATCATGTTGTCCTGCATTCATGACCCTTCCTACCAATTCCATTTTGTAGGAGCCTATAGCTACCAAGTGATTCACTTGAATTCTCTTTCTAAGTACATTAAAAACTTCGTTCTCTTTTCCTTTGATCTACTTGATCTCAAATTCAAACTTAGTAATTATGGCCAATCATCTTTCCTATCTTGTGTTCAACTTGGGTTTCTCAAGTAAAAACTTGAGCCCACCGTGGTATGTCATAAGTGTAATTTTTCTTCCAAGGAGATATTTCCTCCACATGTTCAATGCATGAATGATGGAAGCTAACTCTAGATCACAAGAAACATAAATTTCCTTGATTCGTAACAGACCACTTGTCCTTCTTGCATCAAGACTCCACTAAGCCCTTCTTTGTAGGCATTTGTACACACAAGTAAATCCTTGTCTGAATCTACAATTCTTAATACTAGTGCATTAGTGAGAAGTTATTTCAGTTGCTCAAAATTGGTTGCACACTCATATGTCGATTCACACTTCCTTCCATTCCTATGTAAGGAAGTGATAGTATTGCCTATCTTAGAGAATTTTCTAATAAACCTCCTATAATAACCTACCAATCCCATGAATGATTTGATCTCACACAAATTCTTTCGAGTTGGCAACTCCATTATGGCCTTGATTTTCTGTTAGTCAACTGGGATTCCTTCCTTGGAGACAATATTCCCTAAATAGTGTATTTGTGATTGGAAAAAGTCACACTTGCTGAGATTTTCATATAGATTGTGTTCCCTTAGTAACTGTAGTACTACAGGTAGATTCTTATCATGCTCTTCCTCAGTCTTTGAGTACACAATTATGTCATCGATAAATATAATGCAAAAATTTTCAATTAAACACACATAACACTCTTCATTAAACATATGAACTTGGTACGGGTAATAGTAAGCCCAAAGGGTACCAGTACAAACTCATAGTGTCCATATCTTGCCTAGAAAATAGTTTTATGAATGTTCTCCTCCTCAATCCTTACTTGATGGTCTCCTTGTTACATAATATTTTGTCACACCTCATGCACTTCCCTGTGACATACACCGAAGTGCCCAAAACATGACCATTATGCAGTGTACTCATTCATGTATATAGTTCAGATCCCTCCTAAGACATTGATTGGAAAATGCCTTGAGCTTCCCCTGAAGAAATAGCTCTGAAACCCTAAATTGAGAATCATTGCTCTTATAAAGCTTAAAACAACGATGGTTATGTGTTGCAATGTACTTGACTAGTGATGGCATCACTTTGTTCCCTTGCATACCTGTGATGATCGCAAAGAGGTAATTTTCCCAAAGGGGGTGAGAAGCTTCGTGATCTAGAATCTTCTAGAGCGACGAGCTAGAGATTGTTTGGCATACATGAGGTCGAATCCTCCCAACTTGGCCTCTTGGTATTATCCCTATCAGCTACCTCTTTGAGATGAGGGCCTAATACTATCTCTAGAGAGGTCCTAACTCCTTTTCCCATCCTATAAACTCATCCTCTCCCATTCCCAAATGGTTAGTCTATGTCTGTTTGCACCCTTATGCTATGATTGTGCTTAGAGGCTATTCATTTGACTTGGAGAAGGAGTTCTTGGAGAGTTATTGTCTTGGACTTGGATTTCCACTCAAGGAGAGACTATCAACATCAAGGCTTTGGTTGTAATCTTTCCTTTATTTTCTAATAATACACAATTGTTGGTTCATCTTCCCAAAATGCACATTTTAATTTATCATTTACCTTGACATTCCTTGATCAGTTAAGTAGGTTGGTTGTTATTGGAATTGATATTTGTTTTCACATGCCTTGTTGTGTCTTCATAACTTGTGTAGGTGCATAAACACTGAGAGAAGAAGGGAAAATCTCATGATACAAGCAATTCAGGGTCCTCAACAAAGGAGATTGGAATAACATCAAAACGAGTTAGGCCATCTCCTTTGTTCTTATTTTCAATTGTAACCTAGGAACATGTCTAGTTGATTGTCACTTAAGTTTCTGTTATCACTCATATTTTCCTCTGAAGTTATTGGAAGAAGAAAAGGATCTTAAGTAACCACAAACGAACTTTTAGGCTTAGGTGCTAGCCCACCTAGTCTAGAGAGGGCTCTTTCTTTATGATTTAGATATGGTTTGAAAGGATTTTAGGCTAGTATTAATGTTCAAGGAGGTTGTTTTGTTTGAGAATGGTGGATTTCTAAAACAAATGGGCAAACTAGGCTTTTAATCCATTGGTTTATGGAGTCAAATAGGGATAGTTCACTGGAATAAGTCAAATTGCTGAGGTAGGATTTCAACAGGAAGGATAGCAGAGTAAAAACAAACTTTGGGGCTCGAATGGTTGGTAATTCTTCTCAAAACTAGAGTTAATCAAGAATCCTCAAGTTAAGATAAGAAAGAAGAAAGGTCAACTAGTAGAGGGCAATTAAGAATCCTATACTAGGGACTTATTAGAGAAAAACTACAGGGATAGAGGAGCAATTAATAATTCCTTTATCAAGATAGTTAAGAAGAAAACTATAACTGGTAGATTGTTGATAGCAGAGAGCAATAAAGCTAATTCTTATATACTTTGACTACTTTACCATTTAGATTTCAGATGCATGAAACATAGAAACATATAGAAAGAACATAAAATCACAAGGGTAGAATACTTATTTGTAATTATACTGCACGTGAATCTAATGAAATGTACTCAACTTTCATTCCTTTTCCAGAAAAGATCCATATTTGAGTAAAAAATCTTTCTCAGCTTGATAGCATAGATTTGTAGAGATGTTATAGAATCCACACTCAATACTTCGAATGGAGAAGTATTTATACAAAAATTACATCAAAATATCTCATAGCTACATGAGATTTATTCTAGGGAATACAAAATATCTTTTACAAAAATATAGAGACAGATGTAAAACCGATTGCTGTTGTCCCTTTATTCATGGAAGAGCTGGAGGTTGAAGCTCGAATTTGCCTCTTGCTATTTCTTTGGTAATTGTGTGCTAGATCCTTGTTTACTTTTCCCTACTGATACTCTTTTCCTGTTTACTAATACTCTTTACCTATTTACAAGACTTTACCTCAGTGAATAGTTTCTTTTACCTTAGAGTTACCATAGTAACTTACAGGATTACGAGCATATTAGTCCACCATTCTTCATTGGGTATCTTCATCCTGATCAATTTTTTGTATATTTCATCAGCCTTAGTGTGCTTTGTAAAATTGGGTTGAGCTATGAACAAGTGTTTCACTTCATGCTCAATGTAGAAAAGGTTTTCCAAGCCATCATATAGCACTTTTCCTGTGAGTAGTGCTTTCACTATTGAAGAGCTGGCTTGATTTATGGCCTATTGGTGCAATATGTCAATGTAGTCTTCATGTTTCATCAGCTTGTCGTTTATGACCAATAAGTTTTGAAGTCCTTTCTCTCTTAGAATGTTATATTTTATCATAAACTCATCAATGTCTTCTTGGATACTTTGACATCTTCTTTCTAGGTTAAGCATCAAGTTCCTTTTGGTCAGAACTTTCTTGATTTCAAGGATGGTACCAGTCCAGTCTTCTATATCCTTTTGTTCCAGTTTTTCCCCGCTTTAGGTATTCAAGAAATTGATTAATTGGATTGCCTCTTCAGGTTTCTCCCCAAATTCTTCTCTGGTCTTTTGTATAGCCTCTTTAGCTAGTTTCATTAAATCAATTTGTTCAAAGATAATCTGAATAGAAGACCAAATATCGTTAATGGAATTAATGATACTGGTCCACAAAATCTCTTTGATATCTCTTAAGGGCCTTTCAAATGTTAAGTCCTTCTCTAATGTTTTTATTTTTTCAGTCATCCTTCTATTCTTTCTCTCCTCTTCAGTGTAGTTTATTTGTGATATCTCATAATTGTACTCCAAGCTAGCAACCTATTCTTTTAATTTTTGTATCCCAGTTGCTTGGATTTTCATTTCTTCCATGGACTTGATTAAGTCCTCTATTTTCTATGTTGAAGTTGTTGTTGTTTCAAAAGTGCCTGTTGTTGCTATTACTAGAAGAGCTGTTGTTAGGGGAACGTTGGGTGCCAAAGCTGCTATAATAGTAGATGTCACTGTTGTAAAAACCATGGGTACTGTAGTCTGAGGCATGGTGGTCGACTCACCTTATTTAGACTACAAAGCTTTTTCAAACTCTTGTTCTGTTTCTTTTAGTTGTTCAATCAACTTAAGGACCAAGTCCATAAGTTCCTCCTCATTCTATTTCTTAATGACTTCTGCAGTTTGTGGATGTACGAGGGGAGGGAGCTTGAGTTGTTTTTTGAGTGCAGCAATGTCTTCATTTTTCTTTTTTTATCAAACTCTCAGCTGCCTTAACATCTTTGGGATTATGACCCAACTCAATCACTAGGTCTTCTAATGACTTTATTCTAGTGTCCTTAGCCTGAGAAGAGGCTTTTTCTAACTGTAATTGTGCTGTAGTATTGCTCAAAGAATTTTGAAACTGATGTGCAATGATGGCTTTACTAGTTAAAGTGGAATAGACCATTTGAATCAGTTTCCGGAGAACCCACAATATGAACATTTTTCTGCCAATGTTTCAAATCCCAACTGGGATCCATCATCAGAACTTATGAATGATGATAAAGAAGAGATGCTCATAAGGAAATAAATAATAATAGGGATACAATTTTTTGGATGAGTAGAATGTCAGCTTGAATACTTTCATTTTAATTAATTTAATTAATTATTCATTCAATTTATTTATTAATTTTATTGTTGAGTTTTTTTATATATTAATTAATTTTTATTTTAACAGGTGAGTGAAATTAATAGTTTTATTTAACTTATTTATTTGTTTATTTATGATTTTGATTGAGAATTGTTTATTTATATATAAATTAGGGATTGTTAAAGTTTTTTTTGATAATTAAAAGTTCTTTGATTTAAATTTATATTAATGATAATATTAAATCATATATAATTAATTGTTATAATTTAATTAATTTTTTTTAATTTTTTTCTATTAATTAATATTAGAATAAATTAATAATAATAATAATAATAATCATATAATAATTAATAATTAATATTACTATACTAATTTAATTTAATTAACATTAGTATATAATTGATTTAATTATATCATTAATTGTAATTGATTATTAATATATAATTGTTATTAATTAATATTCTTAATAATAATAATAATTATTATTTAATTCTAATATTAATTAATAGATTTTTTTTAATAAATTACTTAAATTATAACAATTAATTTATATATTGTTTAATATTTCATAATTAAATTTATCAGAGAACTATTATCAATAAATATTTTTTAGCAATCTTAATTTATTTTTAAATAAACATTCTCAAGCAAATCATTAAATAAAAAATAAATAAGTTAATAAAAATATTATTTCACTCGATTATAAAATTAATTAATATATTAAAAAAAACACTGACAAATAATTAATAAATAAATGATGAATATTAATTAAATTAATTAAAATGAAAGTATTCAAGCCGACATTCTACTCATCCAAAAATTTTTATCCCTATTATTATTTATTTCCTTCTGAGCACTCTTCTTTATCATCATTCACAAATCCTGATGATGGATCCCAGTTGGGATTTGAAACGTTGGCATATAAATGTTCATACTGTGGGTTCTTCGGAAACTGATTCAAAAGATACAAACCACAGATCTCTTAAATCTGGAATAGACCATCTCACCTGTTTGCTTGTGGAGCTCAATTTGATCAATTGGGTGGATATATTTAGCAAGAACTTCAAAATTTGTTTTCAAATAATCAGCCATGGAATTTCGTTGTTGTACTGTTGGCTTTAAGAATCTCATCTGCATTTTTCCCTCTTTGATGTCAAAAGATGACATCAACCTTGTCTGATTTGTGGGAGCCATTTTCATATATTTGACATAGGTTTGAGCTTCGAGTTTCTCATTCCTAGTCTTGATCTCTTTGTACCTTTCCTTCAAATCCTGGCTTTGATCTGAAACTGCTCTAAATGATGACACTTCCACACTTGGTTTCCTGCTTAATGTCTGAGTTTGGGAGGCAGATGGTGTCTTTCCTGCTACTATAGTCTATATTGTGTCACTTCTTATTTCTTCATATTCCTGCTCGGACAGAGGATTCAATCTTGTCCTTTTGACATATACCTGGTCTAATGGCACTATTGAGGGACTAGCCTCACTCCTGCTTCTTTTTTGGTTTCGTTCCTCATTGAGAGGAGTCTACAATACTAGAGGATTGCCCATATTTGTTTCAGTTTGGCTCAATTCCTCAGAAATGCTCTGTGACCCTGAACCTTTCCTCAGTTCTGAAGTCTATGGCTATCCTGATGACTATGAACTTAGCTCCTATGCTGGTCTCTATGAAGATTCTGCAGGCACCTGTTTGAAGGAATCCATATCAAGTTTTTTTTCTAAATCTTTCATAACATTCTCTACTTCAACTTGTGTGCTATCTAGTTCTATAAGTGTTCCCTCCACCCATTCATTTCGGTTTGCATATTGTTCTATCTCTAGAATTCTATGATGAATGTAGGGGGACAACTTATGCTTTTGTCTTCTGTTACTGATGAAGCTGTGAGGATCATAAGGCCAAATGAAACTCTTTTTCAGTCTCATTCTTTCAAGGATTTCTTCTGTTGT
Organism: Pinus taeda; assembly: GCA_000404065.3. NCBI lineage: Eukaryota > Viridiplantae > Streptophyta > Pinopsida > Pinales > Pinaceae > Pinus > Pinus taeda. Next base: position 56,916 of record APFE031325841.1, on the reverse strand, counting down.
TTTCCCTACTTTTCTGTTGTTACAAACAAATGGTCTTAATTGATCCTTTATCCTCAACTGAGCTTTCTTCTTAGCTTTAATAATGTGGATTTCATCAAAGTTGATCATTTGCCTGTAGTACTCTAGGGAAAATAATCTCACGGGGACATATTTGGGCAATTTGTAGGGAGGAAATTCACACCCATAAACTCTGATCTCGGTATGGTTCTAGTATAAGTACCAGTCACCAACCTTGTATTGCTTGGATAATTGAAGAATTCTTTTGATATCATCACTGATTCTAGGAGGGGGACTTCCTATGAACATGGTAGTTATAGGATGGACAAAATAATCAATAAAATCTGTATAATAATAAGGGGAAGAAGATGAATAGTGAAAAATTGAAGTCCAGAAGACAACAGACCTGGGATTCCCTCTGGTGTCAAGTTTTTGGACAGAGAAAGGGAATTTATCAGACTGGTAGTAAAGAAAAAGATGATACAAGATTGAGGAATATTTAAAAACTCTCTAATTCTCTAATCGCATGAATTGGTCATGTATCTTGTTTGCAATGAATGTGGCATAGTCAAATTTAGCTGCAGGAGGTTGACCAGGGGTAAAAATAGTCATGAAGGCTAAGGTCAATTCATCTACATACTCATTGGTGGTGAAGCCCATAATGAAAGCAATCATGGTAACAATATCTTTGCCCAAATCAGTGAAAAAGCATGACATGTAGGGAGGAGGATCTTTTGGCATGTGCTTCTCATCAATGAAAGTATGACAAACTTTGCTAATTTCAGATCTAGACATATTGGTAGATTTCTCAAGTAATTCTGCAATGGAAAGGGGAGTGAGGTTCTGGTCAAGCTGTAATTGCAACATCTCATTAATAGACTTGGTTGTAATGGTGAAAAGGATTCTTTGGCCCGGGGACATTACAACTCTTAAATTGGGTTGTAATTTGCATGGCATTGGTGGACAATATCTGGGAAAATGTGAACGAAAGGGAATTGGTACTTCGGTAGATTTGATTCCCAAAGACCTATGTTATCAGAGTGGTTCAGGTAATTGTCTCCGTACTTGCAGTAGAATTTCAAGGGGCTATCATCAAAAGTAAGGTCTTTGATTTGAAAATCTTTATCAGCTAAGGGTAGGTAGTCCAAATGCCTGTGGGCAGTAGTGATTGGAGCAATGTTTAGGGAAATAAGAGCTTCCATCCTTGGTTCTTGTGTTTTCAAGGAAGAAAATTGGGGGTATTCAAAGAATTTCAGGAAAAACAGGTGCTTGGGGAGGTCCAGGGACTAAGAAAATAGCTTAATTGTATTGAATAATTTGGGTTTAGATCAATTTAGCAGAAATTCAGTATAAAAACAGGGTTTCTGCAAGGGAAATACAGTAAATACCTGTTTTTGGTCAACTGTATGGACAAATGGCTATAGTGAAGGCTTTTCAGGGTGCGCACAATAGTCCGCAATAGTCTAAAGTTCAACAACTGATGGTGGTTGACAGTTGGAAGTCAGTTGCTGGACTGGACGTATTCTGTGCATGCATGGAAGGCATAAGTCACTTTCTCGGGAAAAAGGGAAAACAATGAACATTTTTGTTTTTATGTACAAAGTCAATGATTTTTGGTGGGTGAATGAAAATGACAGTTGGTGGTAACTGATTGATGGGACACTTTGTCTTCTACTGGAGGTGGTAAATGGGAGCGGTAATGGTTTTCATCGCACTGCCTTTGGGAGGTGGGTGGTTTTGGTGGAGGGTCATGTAATGCCATAGATCGAGTGGCACGTAGCACTGGCGAAAGTCAAAACCACTCGTATCACATGGTTAACGTTTAGCCCAAAGTTCTATGCGATATGGGTGAGAGCTGGTGGATGTGGGGAGGTTGATCGAACGGTAGTCGATAGTGGGAAGTGGGAAGTGGCAGGGATTTAATGGAGGGGGCAGATTATAATTAAGATGACTTTAATTACGTCGGGGGTGACATGATTGGCAGAGAGGCTTTTAACTAATCCAAGTTATTAATTAATCCCTCTTTAACTCGACTGGGGTTTGGTTTTTAACCAATCGTGGTTCGATTAATTAATCCAACTCAATTAACTTTTATTATGGTTTATTTTGCAAACCATGGGGAGGAGCATTTGAAGGGGATGAATGAATAATGAATGGGTTTTAGCACTTAGGCCTTACAAGTTATTGTTCTGAGGGTGCGGTCCCTCCAGAAGTTAGAGAAATGCTTTGAGCCCCTTTAACTTTTAGGTTGTTGGTGCTTTTAGTACTAATGGGAAATTAGTAAAATTTAGGGAAAAATGAGTGAGGAGGTTAATTAGTTTGACCTTTGTCTCTGATGTAAATGTATTCATTGTTATCCATACTTTGTCAAAGTGATGAAAGCAAAATATTTGGGCTTTTAACTTAACCATTCATCATACATAATTTAACAACCAATCATCTACTTACCCACCTACACATCCTACCATTTTTACTTCTTTTATTAGGGTGCACTTAAACTGGCAAACCCTTATCAAAAATTTCTTCTCTTTTACAATGGAAATCTATCTAAGTCTTAAGCTTATTACATCCAAGGGCTCAGGTTAAACTGTTGAGCTCATTTTATTCACTCTACCTATCTACTTATCTGCCAAGATTAAACAGTTTGGTTAGATTTTATTCTCTATATCTATAAACATGAAATTCAAAACGTGGAATAACCAAGATTAAACTATTTGGTTACCATGGATTGTGACATAAGTAACAAGTTGCACATAATCTTTATTATACAAAAAGTAAAATAGCAGTGGCATTTTGACTTGCACACTTTTATGGTCTTTTTTATTTTTCTTAGGGTTAATTTTCTTTCATCTTTTGACCTTTTCTTTATTCTTTTTTCCCTTTGATTTTTCTTTTAGGGCATACCCTCTTTACATTCTTTTATTTTTTACAAATATGGAAACATTTGCAACAAGCAAAGGTGTGTACATCAGAGCTAAACCAATTCAATCATGGTATATGACACCTATTGGTATAGGGACATAACAGTTTCTAGACCTTGACAAAAAATGGTGACTCCACTTGGGAGCCTATGATCCCTTATTTTTAATTCTTCACCTTGTATTTTGATGATTTTCATCAACCATCCATTCCTAGACTTCATTGTTTGTCTGTAGCCAGTCTCACTTTCTGGTAAATTCTTGAAGGTTGTTGATTTGCATTGTTCTTGAATATTTTGTGTTTTTTATATGTTTTTCTCACCCATCGCATTTTTGGCCTTCACAGATGTGATGATATCATAGATGTGTTGATTACAGTAGTAATGATTGTTTCTTTTCTCTTAAAAAGTGGGATGATAGCACAAGTTAAATAAATTTAGGGTTTTTCTTCTTGTTTTCAGTACTTTTTACCTTCTTCCAGTGATTTACCAGTGCGATTTTAGTCGACTCTTTTCTTGTTTGGTTGCAATCACCTCGTAACTTGGTTTGAGTATGTTTGAAGATTGATTAGCCTTTTAGGGTTTCTAGGTCTTCTAGGTCATCCTTCATCCGCTCATTGGTATTCTCATCGTAGATCAATTACCTGTGTTAAAGAGCCTTTTGCTTGTTTGGGCGTCCTTTTCAAATAACTTTTGGTTCTTAAGTCTTAAGTTGTTTTCAATAATTCCGGATTGAGTAGATACTATGAAATTCATTTAAGTTCCATTTGAAAAATAATAGATTACAAATTGATTGTCTCATTTGAATCAAAAGGAAGTGTTTGCTTTGAGTTTGTGTTTCGAAAAGCTAAAGTGAAAGTGTTTATATTTTAAATAGTTTTTGAAGCATTTTTTGTCGCATTCAAATCATTAATGTGAAAGAGATTTTCATGTTTCTTGGCTTGCTTGCATTCTCTTTTACTTTTTTTCACTAGATTACATTGATTGCAGTAAAGTGAAAAGGAAAAAATCATCATTATATCTTAAGGTAGTTTGCTTTAAGATTTTTTTTTTTGGCATTCCATTTTCTTATGATATGAAATATTATATTTCATGTTTTTCATTTAGCATTTTAAAATTGTCATTGATGCACTTTTTCTTGTTTGATGTATGATCCGAGTGTTTCTCTTCCCTACATAGGTATCTTCCATCGAATGAAAAGATTTCAATTTCATCATCTAGTTTCATTTTAGGAATAGGTAACATCGTTAAGGCCTTGAAATCGAAACATAATTTCAAGATCAACTTTAAAATTTATCAATTAATCTAAGGAGCATTTCAAATATTAACATTTATACTTAGTGGTATAGGCTAGAGATGTGTTCCAGTGTCTATAAAACTTAGCAACAGTCGTTCGCTTTTGCATTAGACAACACTAGCACAGACTTGTGCTCCCCGTACCATTGAGTATATAAAGGGAGACCCTCATAGGTTGCAAACCTTTATCCATAGGAAGCCGAGTCTACCGCCCTGTAAACGTGATACATCAAACACATCATTCGTGGAGATTTCCTACACGTACATCAAGTCCTTGGTAAATTTATTTGCTGAGGTGTATATTGCAGCTTACAGTTACTTGGTACTACTTTTTCCTAGAGTTACGTGAGTGGTCATTTCGATCTTTTCTGAGTCTTTAAATTTGAAAAGATCTTCGAGCACTTTTCCTTTCAAGCTCACTAAACCATCGAAAGCGACTAGAGTCACCTTTTCGTCCTTTTCTCGACTCTTAAAATATAAAAAGGAAAAGTTTTTGTTTCTAAAAATAACTACCCACGATAAACATTTCGAACCCAAGCAGTTGCTTCTTGGACCAATATTGAGTAATTCCCTTTTAATTTCAAGATTGTTAATAAATACCTCAACGAATCTCCTTTCCTTTTCTTCTCTTGAGAGGAATTCATTGTGGTTGAACCATTGAGTTCATCTCACAATTCCCCTTCATTATTTGATACTAAAGGGTTCTCCCAAGGAGTTCATCCGTAGCTTCCTCAATCACTTGAAGGTCAAGGTTTTGAACTTGGGATTATTCCAAGTATCAAACCCCTGTCTTCTTGTCCACCTCTATTGGATTCATGGTCACCTCAAGAATCTAATCCTAAGAACCAAAACAATCCTGTTTAGACCCTAGAGAGTCCGCAGACCTCTAAGAGTCACCAGTTGTTTCCATCTATGGAGCCAGAGGGTAAAAGACAAACCTTTTCCCCAGGTCATTAAAAAGTTTCCACTACCCATACTCCTCATATCGATGATGAAAAAGGGTATGAATTTCCTCTAGAAGGCTTTCCTTTTATAGGAAAAGTCCCATCTCTCACCCTTCTTGAAATTAGTGGACCCGTGTTTCCACCTGGTTATACAACCTTAGCTCAATTAGTTTTGCGTACTCCTAGTGCTCCATCATTGTATCAAAATCCATTTGGTCTTCAAATGCTATGCCTACATCTAGTCTATTCATTCCAAATGAAACCTTTCAAACTTATGTATAAACTATTGTCACGTCAGTTCCTATTCAACCTACAATTCCATCGCAACTTATCTCGTCTTTTCAACTGAGCCTTTCGGTACAACAGATTTTTTCAAGTCAATTTTTAGCTAGTTCTTCTACCCCTCCGTCAAGTGGATAGAATGTGCCACTACCTGGGGGGAAAGATCTGAATACTCCTCTTGTGTCAGGTGAAACCAATGTGAGTGGATTACAAACTCACATGGTTGGAGTTAATCAACCTTATTATGGTGGTATTCCTAACCCTATTGGTCCATCCGAGCGAGTTAACATCCAATATTAATAGCTTTATATGGCTCAGATTCCACTCCAATAGAGTTATGTCCCATATGGTTCGCAAGCCTTTTTTAATTTGTCTTACATTCTTCAAGCAGGAGCTTATGTCCAACCTGGTCAATCTGCTATTCCTGGTGGATATGCTCAGATTCAATTAGGAAATTACGAATACCCATAAGGTATATCCCAAGGAATTGTCCAACAACCTGTGTAGCAGCAAGGATAACCATTACAACAGCAAGGGCAACCATTGCAGCAGTAAGGGCAACCTTCTCAGTGGCAAGGAAAAACATTGCAGTAGCAAGGGAAACTGTTACACTAGTAGTGGAAACCTTTGTTGCTACCTCAACAACCTTTGCAGCAACAAACTCATTTTTTTCAGCAGTCTACTCAACCTTTATACTCGCAAGGCCAACCTCTGCAGCAACAAGGTCAACCTTTACAGCAGCAAAGTCAATCTTTACAACAATGATTTCAACCTTTTGAGTAGCAAGCTTTATATGCGTATCAATAAGGTTAGCCCTTGCAAGCCCAAGGTCAACCCCTACAGCAGAAGGGTCAATATCTTCAGGTTCAGGGTCAACAAGTTCAATAACCTTATAACCCATATGTTGCATACAATTCTTATCAGCGCCCTATGGTAGGTCAATATCAAACCTACCTTGGAAAAAGTCCACCTTATGGTCAAGGTAACCCTCAATGGGGGCAAAATCAAATCCTGTATGGGAAAATCCTCCACTATGGGGGGAAAATCCTTACCAACAAGGATGGAACCCACAGTTTGGGTCTCCTCAAAGATCCTATATGTTGTTCAACATGCAATTTCCTTTCTTGGCCATGTTGGAGCTTCTTGATGTCTCACGACTCACAAATGATCATATTTTTCGTTCACCTTACCGGCCTCTGGTTCCAATTAAAATTCTAAGCGATTGCCCCAAATTCGAGGGAAATCCTAAAGAGGAACCACAAGCCCATGTGATGACATATCACTTATGGTTCTCTTCAAATTCATATGTTGATGATTCTATCCATATTTTCCTCTTTCAGAGAACCTTAATAGGTGTTGCTGCAAAATGTTATATCGAGTGGCCTCGAGTTACCTATGATTACCTTAACTCTCTAGATAAGGCCTTCCTCACCCACTTCCAATTGTCATTTCGGTATGAAACTGTCACTCATTTCCCCACATCCCTTAAGAAAGATACCACGAACCACATTTCTGATCATATGCATGAATGGAAACGTCAGTGTCGCCACATCAAATTCGAGATTACTAATGAGTTGTTGACTGAATGGTTCGCAAAGTAATTTGTTAACAATATTTCTAAGGATATAGCTATGGTTGGATGTGTTACTAAAGAGAAAGCTATTTCCTATGCTTAGTATCTAGACTTAGTTGATTCACAATCTGGCACATTGTATGAGATATTGCTTGATGCTCCAAGACCTATTTAGATCCGAAATCATCTAAGTCTCCTGATGTACCACCTGTTGATGGTGTAATTGGTTTTGTGTCTCAGACTTCCATGAAATCTTCCTCAAAGCAGAAATATGTTTCAAACACTAGTTCCAATAGTCCTTCAAAAAATTCATCAAGTCCTGGTAAAACCTTTGAGGTACATGTTGTGTAGTCTACTGACACATATAAGGCCTCCAAAAATAAGAAAAAGGGCAAAGGTAACACCAAGCAGTTGCCCCAAAATAGGATCCACCCAAATCATCTATTGATGATGCTTCTAAGAGGAAGCCTAAATATCCTTGCCACATCTGTGAGGAAGATCATTACACCAAGGATTGTCCTTGACATTCTAAAGTTAATCACTTATTGAAAGGGAATCTATCTATTTTAAAAGAACCTTTTCCATCTCAGCAAACGCAGTTGGTAGACCAACCACAATTCTCTTCCTCCTTTGGCTCCCAACTTTCCATGGTGCAAGGTTCATCTCCTATTTCAATTGTTACTTGAACAAAGGACTATCAAACCCTGCATAAGTAGATAGTGCAGAAAGAAGTCACCAATATACCTTCTACTTCCACTCCATCGAGTTCTAGTCCACTCCATATTGAGTGCCCTAACAGTGATTCCATAATCTGACCACCTCCCAAGGGTGTACCTCAGAAATCATCTCATAATTTGAATGTTATAGCTTCACAACACTACAATATTGTTGAGGATTTAGCTCAAGCACCTTTGATGCTGTCTACCTTGGAGGTTCTCTAACAGGGAAAATTTTAAGAACCACCATAAATTTATATGTATAATAAATGGGCAAATCCCCATGATACATAGGAAAAATGGGAGGCGATTTTATCACTAATATAATATGTATATATATATTTTTTGGCAAATCTCTCACCAGATTATATTATCTTGTAAAGTCATGGCGAATCTTTCACTGAATTATAAAATCTTGTAAGATCTTGGAAAACATTTCATTGAATAATAAAACATTGAAGTCTTGGAGAATGTTTTGTTAAAGTATGAAACCATATCTAATAATAATAAAACATATTCATTAAACTGTAATATACTAACATACATGTTTGGAAAAAAGAAACATAATTTTCACTTCCTACAAACAACGTTGCAAGTTTTAGTGGTCATGTTTTTCATGGTAGGAGAGATTAATGTTTTCTCTACCACTTTTGTCAAGCTACCACTTTTGCCAAGCTATCAAATTTATTTCTTATTCCATAGACTCCAATTGCCAGATAAAAAAAAACACATAAAGTTTGTTTACCCCAACATGCCAATAAGTAGCAATCCCCAACTATATAATATAATGAAGTAGTAGGTATCCCAAAGGCCTGAAGGGGATCTAATGGAAAGAAATGACCATTGTCAGAAGCCTTCCAATCAATATATACATATATAAATGTAGATTTATTATGATTTTAATTGGAAATCTTCAATTAAATAATAAAATTTAATTACGTCTCTCCCAATATAAATTTCTTATTAGCATAATTCACTACCTTCATACCATTTTTAATAGTGTTGTAACATGTGGATTAAATTCCTTTTTGGGCACAATCTCCACCTTTTAGGACAATATGGTGCAGTTACCCAACCCCTACAGATCATTACGACAAACTAAGAATAGCAAAGAACAGATGAAAGGTTGTACAAACCAACATATTTTTCAAACAACTAATCCAACGATCAATGCCTTAACTTTTTCATGAATATATCATATTGAGAATGTTTGAAAAATGGTGGGAAATCTGGGCAACGACTATCTCTCTTATGCGAGGGTGCGGAAAGAGTTAAGATTTCATTATTTTGAATTTTTTTTTGTTAAATAAGAAAAACCAATATTAATGGAGATATCAGTATTTTTTAATAAATTTTGTGAAGTGACTAATGTAGCTTAACCATTCACCTTAAGATTTTTTTTTCAATATATTTCCTAAGTCTATTTAATATCTTCATTATCATAAAAACCAACCTATATCCATCTTAACTCCACATCTACCACTCTTAGAGGTAGATGAAATCTATTTACCCTTCTGAGCGTAGACCCAGAATTAAGATGGATCTAAGCTGATAGAATTTCCCTTTAAATAGTCTATGCTCACATGAATACCATAGTATTACCATGGGTTATCATAACCCTGGAGCTTAAAAACTACTATTAGTAATTTTATAAAAATTAATAAAATTAATAATTGATTTTTATTTTAACCAAGTTAAAATGTTTAAGTGACATTAAATTACAAGATCCATTTTTACTCTTAGCTACCAAGCCCCAAGAGGGATCAAATATTTTTTCACTCTATGTTAGTTTGCATATCACAATATTTTATCCAGAGTAAAGATGGATCTATGCTAGTTTAATTCCCCACTTTAAATAGGGGGCATTCCATGTGAATACCATGGGTCAATACCATGTGCCATCTTTATTTTTATTAATACTAATATTAGGGTTAATAATGTTTTTTTGTATGGTATTAATAGTAATTTGGCCCATGGTATTTGGCTCATAGGCTTCACCTAAATATAAAACATAGAGTAAAGATGGATCTATGCTAGTTTAATCCCCCACTTTAAATAGGGGGCATTCCATGTGAATACCATGGGTGAATACCATGTGCCATCTTTATTTTTATTATTACTAATATTAGGGTTAATAATGTTTTTTTGCATGGTAATAATAGTAACTTGGCCCATGGTATTTGGCTCATAGGCTTCACCTAAATATAAAACATTTTTTGAGTGTTCATAAATATAAGGTGGCTTATGGAGTAAATATAAAAAATGTTTTATTTATTTACCATACCTCTCGTTTATTTATATTTTTATTAATTTACCACACCTCTTTTATAAATATGGTATTTGGCCCATAGGAGTCAATTAAATAAAACCTCTTTTTTGAGCCTTCTTAGATAGAAAGAGGGTTATGGATTAAATATAGAAAGAGGTTTTATTTATTTACCATACCTCCACTTTATTTATATTTTTATTTATTTACACGCTTGCGTGTTCATAAATATAAGGTGACATATGGAGTAAAATATAAAAAAATGTTTATTTATTTACCATACTCGTTTGTTTATATTTTTATTAATTTATTTTTATTTATTTACACGCTTGCGTGTTCATAAATATAAGGTGACATATGGAGTAAATATAAAAAAATGTTTTATTTATTTACCATACTGTTTATTTATATTTTTATTAATTTACCATACCTCTTTTATAAATATGGTATTTGGCCCATAGGATTCACTTAAATGAAACCTTGTTTTTGAGCCTTCTTAAATAGAAAGAGGGTTATGGACTAAATATAAAAAGAGGTCTTATTTATTTACCATACCTCTAGTTTATTTGTATTTTTATTTATTTACCATACCTTTGGAGTAAGTATAAAAAGAGCTTTTATTTATTTACCATACCTCCATTGTACTTATATTTTTATTTATAACTATCATAAATACATTTTCTTGAAAATGAGGGAGAATGGAAGATTGTAACTCCTAATTTGAAGGGCTAAATTTACTTTTTCTACCCTCTCTCTTAAAATAAGGTGGGCTAACCTCCATACCTATTTTTTTTAAAATAAATTTGAGGGGATTTGTAACAATGTACTATGATACAAAATATTCGCCCAATAAAAATATAAAACCCCTTAATTTAGCCCAAGGGCGAAAATTCGCCCCTAAAATTTTCCATGTTCTCTAAACCCATCCAACGTAGAGGAAATCATTGTTGTCTTCTATAGGTGCAATTGATCCTGTTGATTCGAGTCTGATTACCTTTGAGCTTGAAAACCACGTTCCTCATCTTCCTCATTAGATTGCTTTTGTGATACAGGTTCTTATCAAAGGAAATACGATCCATCGAAGTGTTATTGATGAAGGTGCCTCCAACTGCAACATGTTTGTTTTGGGTTAGAATACCATTGGCTCTCCTTCTCTTAACCAGTCCCTGAACACTATGGAGGCCTTTGATGGCATAGGCTCCCATCCATACGGTATTCTCATGAACTTGCAAATTACATTGAAAGGAAAGACTATTGAGTTAGAAGTGGAAGTTGTAGATACAAATCTCAACTACAACCTTATTCTCAGGTGAAGTTGGACCCACGCTATGTTTCATGTGGTTCCTTATTTATTTTGGGTGCTTCGTTTTCCTCACGAAGGAAGAATTTTCACCATCAACTAACTGCCTTTTTTCTCTTCCGTTTCATCGAATGGCAATGTCCCTTATGTGGGAAATACTGAGATTCCTTATGAGAGTGTGGGGGCAGGTCTCTTCAAATACTTTTCTTTAATGGGTACTTTTACTCTCCCACCTATGAATGTTACTTCAACCAATATCATCTCGGCTTCTACGAATCCTTGGATTATTCATACTCCACATCAAATTGATTCATTTGGCAATTCTATGCCTTTAAGTCCATTGGAGAAAAATGATCAAGAAATCGTCTTGGCTTCGTTGGCCACTTTAGAAAGTCATGTTGTTTTTAGTATGAACTTGGATACTTATGTGCCATCACCTTGGCTTGGTTCTTGGGATTCTTGGGATCCTTTGAATGATACTTTCCCCACTGATGAGTGTATCGTTGAGATCATGTCTCTGGATGAAACTCCTTGGAACAGTCTCCATCAACATTCTTCCTTTCTTCCCAGCCTTGGTGAGATGCCTTCATTTCTTGAATCGTTTGTTTCTCATTGCCTAATGTCTCCACTTCAGACATCTATCCTGGTGCATTAAGTCTTTTCGGAGGGTAACATGGGAAGCATCACTGCTACTATGCCTCTTGACATTTACATTAAACCTGGAATTGTCAAGAACATTCATATTGGGGTTTCCTATTCTCCCAGTGAGATTAGGGTTTACACTCAACTTTTCAAAGAATTTCAAGACGTCTTTGCATCATCATACGAGGAAATGCCTAGTATTCACCCAGCAATAGTGGTTCATGAAATACCAACTTATCCTAGTGCACAACCTGTTTGCTAATGGCTTCACCCCATGCATCCTCGAAAGGTTGCTGCTATTAAAGCAGAAGTGGAAAAGCTTTTAAAAGCTAGTCTTATTTATCCCATTCCATTGACAAATTAGGTGTCCAACATTCTCCCTGTTGCTAAAAAGCAGGGCACGATCCATGTCTGTGTTGATTACTGCAATATCAATCATCTATGTCCAAAAGACAATTATCCCACTCCATTTATTGATCAAATCATCAATGAGTGCGCTGGGAGTGAGATTTTCTCATTCATGGATGGTTTTTCTGGCTACAACCAAATGAATATTTCATCTGTTGATCAACATAAAACAACCTTTATCTGTCCCTAGGGCACTTTTCCTATGAAAAGCTTCCTTTCAGTTTAAAAAATGTTGGTGCTACCTTCCAATAAGCAATGTCTTATACGTTTCACTACATTCAACACATTGCTCAGCCTTACCTTGACAACTTACCAGCTCATTTCTCTAAGCATCATGACCATCCAGATCACTTAAGATTCATCTTTCTGCGATGTTGGCATTGTAACATCCGTCTCCATCCACACGAGTGTGTTTTTTGCATTGAATCTGGTCGACTCTTGGGGTTTTATGGTGTCTCGCGAAGGTATCTGAATTGATCCTTTAAAATTTAAGGCCATTGCCAACTTACCCCCCCACCGAATTAATCCTTTAAAATTCAAGGCAATTGCAAAGACTGCAAGGAAAGGCTAACTTTCTTCGTCGATTCGTTCCTAATTACGTTGAACTTGCCAAAGTTTTTAATCACTTACTTAAGAAGGGAATCCCTTTCATTTGGGATGGATTTTCCCAAAAATCCTTTGATGATTTGAAAGACATGCTTATCAATGCTTATTTACTACATCCCCTTGATTATCGACACGATTATTCCCTATACAACTAATACTACTATTGCTATGGTGTTAGTTCAGGATGAAGATGATGGCAACGAGCACATGGTTTATTATTTAAGCTAAAATCTTCTTGATACTGAGTCTCAATATGCCCATGTCGAGAAGCTTTCCTTGGAAGTAGTCCATGTTGTCCAAATATTTCGACATTATATCCTTTTACAGAAAACCATAGTGATTTCTGATTGCAACCCCATGACCTATACACTGACTCATCAGTTACTAGGGTGGAAATACTCCAAATGGATTGTTATCCTATAGGAGTTTGATTTGGATTTTATTGCCGCCAAATCAAATAAATTTCATGTTTTTGTTGAGTTGATTTGTGGCATTCTGTCTGCAAGCACTTCTACTAATTTCAATGAGAAAATTCCTGATGAAACTATGTTTCTGATCAGTACTCTTGACCCATGGTATGGGGATATTATCATTTATCTTAAAACCAATACTTTCTTATATGATTTGTCTCGATTCGACCGACACTGCATCCGACATTAGTCCCAACCCTATTGAATCCTTGGTGATACATTGTATCGGGTTGGTGTGGACTCTGTTTTTCGTAGGTGTCTCACCCTAGAAGAGGTTGAATGGGTATTGAATCATTTCCACTCTGGTGCTTGTGGAGGTCATATGTCAAGCTATGCCATCCTTCATAAAATCCTCCACGTTGATTATTTTTAGCCTTCTATCTTTAAACATTGTATTCTAATTGTTCAAAAATGCCATGAATGCCAAATTTTCAACTGCAAGAAGTGCGCCCCGCCAACACCCTTATACCTAGTAGTTACCATTGGCCCATTCGCGAAATGGGGCATTGATTTCATGACATGCAAGCCTCGCTTGCCTAGGTCTCATGGATATATAATCATCGACGTTGACTATTTTACTAAATGGGCTGAGGCGATGCCTACATACAATGCTGACGCTATCACTGCTGCTCAATTCCTCTTTAACCATGCCATAACATGTTTTGGTGTTCCTCAAGCCCTTGTAACTAACCATAGATCACATTTTCACCAGTACATGATGGGAGAGTTGACTACTCATTTGGGCCTTCGTCATGCTAGCTCAACTTGTTATTATCCATAGGCCAATGGCCAGGTCGAAGAAGTTAATAAAGTTTTGATTACTATGCTTCAACGTACTATTGGGAAGCAAAAAAGGAATAGAATTTGATGATATTCTCACCTCCTTAGGCTTATAGAACTTCTGCTAAGATGGCCACTGGATTCACTCCATTCTAGCTGGTGTATGGTTTAGAGGAAACTCTTCCAATTGAATGTGAAATCCCTTCACTCAAATTAGCTATCGAACTTCTTCCGAAAATGTCGCCTGAAGAGGAACATATATTGTATGTTGAGAGGCTTGACGAGACTCGTTGCATTGCTATGATGGTCATCAGAGTTCAAAAGAAATGTGTCAAATATCATTTTGACCAAACTATTTCTCCACGCATTTTTTTTTAAGGTGACCTGATCCTTTATGATCAGGATAACGATACGTTAGGTGGTGGAAAGTTGGAACCTATGTGGCTTGGCCATATATCGTTAAGCATGTCTTACAAAAGGTGCCTACGAGCTATGTGATTACAAGGGAAATGAGTTGTCACGACCTCATAATGTGTTATATTTAAAGAAGTATTATGTGTGAGATTTATATAATGATTTTTGTAAATTAGTGTGTCAATTCATTAGTGTGCGTTTTTATTGTTGGTGTGTTTGTTTTCTTTGCAGACATGTTTTTTTCTACTTAACTGTCTTCCACTCGCTTCAGAAATGTCGTTAAGCCATTATGTTGGGTTTGCTGATGGTGCTTGTCCTAGCACAAGGAACCTGTCTTCCACAGCATGGGTACTCTATGCCCCTAATGGCGATTTGGTTAACTTACAAGGTATACGCCTTGGTCAAACAACTAACAATATTTATGAATACAGTGCAGTCATTGAACTCTTGTAAGAAGCAGTTGCTCTTAGCATTAGGGATTTAGTTGTCAAGTTAGATTCACAACTCATTGTGTTATAATTAAACAATCATTACTTAGTGAGAAATCCACAAATATTGTGTATGTATCTACGTGTTAGATTACTGGAAATAAATTTTGATTTCATCACATATCAACATATTCCATGTAATTTAACTACATTAATAGATGCACTAGAAATTTTTTTTCTTGATAAGAATTTGCATTATTTATAAAACTGATCATATTATGCACACGTAAGTAGAAAATAAAACATGCATATGTATATATATCACGTCTGTTATATCGTTTAACTCAAGATATCAAAAAATAGAGTGTTCTAGGACACTTGGCTTTCAAAGCCTACAAAATGTGTAAAAGAGTTAGAAAGGCTATCAGCCTACACAGTGCTTATGATAGCATGAGACTGCTCTGATCACTCGGCTTAACAGATGATATAATCTCGTAGATATTCCCACTGTGTTTCTTTTCTAACGCAGTGGCACCTCATCATTAGTGGCATAATATGGGACTCCTCGAGTTATCGCCTCTAGGTTGCGCTCCATCTTAGTTAAGGGGTTTTCCCTTTCTTCATAGTCTACACCCACTATCTGATGAGAAACTTGTCATGCTATTGGCGACATGAGAAGTGGTCTCTCTAGTTGCACATGTGCACATTTATCACAAGTTGAGTCTTAGTTTAAAATTTTACAAAAAAAATCACTAAACTTGAAAAATGAAAAAAAACAAGTTTCTACTTGCATCGATCCACTATTCTCTTGGCAGCAGAGGTAGATTTGGATAGTCATCTACCATGAGTATTTGGCATTCTAGCCAAGAAACAAATTATGATGGGTAATGCATATGCTAACCCATTCCTCCTTGAGGCATGAGTTGACTCCATCTCACTAGTCTCGGATCTTGGGGGGCAGGATTTGGTACCTCTACCAACTGATACCAAAATAAGGGTACTCTCTCTAAAAAGAAGGTCACCAGTATCGAACCGAATCCAAATTGCTTCATGTGTCCGTGCTTCCCCTTAGTCAATTGTCTTTTCATATTTTCCAGAAGGCCTCCACACTAGTTAAATATGGTGGGGGTCAAACATGCAATATCATACTGGAACTAGGATTTTGAAGCCTCATGCAAGGCTTGTGTGCCAGATACATGCGCCATAGTGAACAATATCATTCTCAAGGGAAGGTTGTTGGTGATTGTCGTTTTCTTCACTTTCCATCCATTAGTCATTTCGGCAACTGGAAAATTCCTATGGATTTATCATACACTCCCCTCCTGGGCAATATCCAAATATTTGGATCACTTCTCCTCTTCGGGAATATCTCATGAAGAAGTAGATATCCGCCTCCTCAAGTTCTAGTTCCTGGCCTTTTATAATGAAGATCTCTCCATCTATATTCCAAAGACTAATCAAATAGGGCAGCAATTCCATCTGGGCCCTTAACAATATGGTCCTAAATGACTTTAGCAACCCACAGTTCCTTAGGGCATTGATGCATCTAGGATCTTGAGCTACTTAGTGGTCTTCAACCTCATGGCCTCTTTCTTTTCATTTCAGAACCATGATCTCCTGCAAAAAATAATTTTTACCAATTAATGTTTTTTTCATGGATTAAAATAAAAGATTTTTTTCTTGAAAATAAGTTTTTTCTTCCAAAACGTTCACCTCGGCGCCATCGCGCCTGTTTTTATAAACATAGAGTTATCATTACACGGGCCTTTTGGCCCGAGTTTGATCATCATGGGTCCGATAACCATACCTGTGATGATCATCGATGCCCTAAAAATTGAGAATCCTCCTGTATAGAACATAAATTACCGTTAAAAATGCATAAAAATGTGATAAAATTCAAGAGTAAGGATGGGCCTCGTACCTATTGTAGACGGTTCATGAAATTACACTCTATATCTCTTGTAATGCCCACTTGAAAATTGATAAAATTAGGGAAAAAATACACTTCCTGAGCTTACTATGGAAAAATGGTAAAAAAAATAAAGTTGCTTTTGGTTATTTATAAGTTTTGAAAGTCATTTTTGTCAATATTTATAAGTTTTGATGGTTGTGTTTCTTTGTGTAGCTACATGTACGTTCATGTGAATATTGATCATTGTTAACTGATTCTTGCGCGTTTTGTTTTATCTCTTTCTCAAACTCATTAAATAAACGAAAAAGGAACCCCCCTAGAGTCATCTTTGAAACTTTTTTTGACTCTCGAAAATTGAAAAGATTGTCGAGTACTTGTCATTTTGAAATCGTTAAAGTAAATGAATTGACGTTGCCTCAGTATATGTTTACCTCTTTTCTAGGTTGAGATTGACTATTTATGAAAAAGGTACATGTCAATCGATGTAGTCAAGAGGTTTCTACCTTTTCGGGTTTGAGGGACAAATTATGGAAAGGGACGTGATGGAGTTTTCTTTTTCGTCTCTTTTTCAAACTCTCTAAATATGAAAAAGATACTGAGTTATTCTTACATTGGACTCATTTAAATTTTATGACGAAAGACTCGTCAACATGATGAGACCAAGTTTCTCCTTCCTAGGACCCGTGAAATACTAGGATGGATTCATTCGAAGAAGAACTTACATGACAAGCATATGCTATCCCCTTCAAGCTTGTGATAAAAATAATTGGGGTACTCGCTAGACATAGAGGGGGAAAATGAAGATGAAACATCCTTTGTATAGGTAGCATGTCACTCTTGAACATGACACTATTATTCTCTCGTGTCAAGTTTGGGGTATCCTCACTCTGTCAGTTGTCCTCCGGGGTTTGGGTGATCCATTTTTCCTCTCATTTGACTATTTTATTGTGTCATCATGACCTTTAGTCCTATGTTGAGTCAAATGTTGCCACACTCTAGAGTCATGTTGCCAGTGTTCAAGAGAATTTCAATCTGCAGTTATTTACCTATACATCATTTGAGTCATTGTTATAGTCTTGAAAATTATTCCACTTTATTCCTTGTTTCGCGTCGATGATGGGGGATTCATCATTTCCCTCCTTATATGGGTCGCTTCCTGTCAAATTCAGCTCATTATCCAGGAAGATGACTTAGAAACTCTCTTTAAGTACCTTAGAGCTTGCATGCCTTAATGGCAAGTTATTCGCATCCGACGACAGGTCTTCATCAACGACTTTTGATCAGGTCATTCCTCGAGTGTTCAACTCCATCTTCATTATCACATTCATGGATTGTACTATTGTACCTTGAGAGCCATTGTCATTATTGGTGGTTTCTCTCGTACCTGTTAATGGTCCACATCATTGGGTGGTAATCAGGTGGTTTTCTAGCATGTTTGACTTCAACACGTTCATTTGCATGTTAGAATTCATACTTTGATCGAGTCAGGATCAAGCACAAGACCCCAGGTTATGAATCAATTTGCATGGAGTTATTTGTTGTTCATGCTTGTTATAGCTCCATTTACCACCCTTGGTATTTTTGATGCTTGGTTTATGGCCTAGGGTAACCCCTCCTTCCAGACTTGGTCCAAATATTTTAAAAACAATATTTTATTCCCTGTACGCTACTTTTCCCTGAGATAAAAGTGTGTACATATGGGTTAGTCAATACCCAACCCGCGTATATGTGTTAAAACACTTAAAAAAATAAATTTCCTTAATTATGGGTGGAGTTCACGGGTTTTACCAATTGATTACCTCACAGTGCCCATGGCCCAACTATTTCTCAACTGTTTCCCAACTAAAAAACTAATTGGGAGAAGTATAAATAGAATTCTATGGGAAGGCCCTACTGAGGAGAAGAGATAGAATTATCATACTGAGATTATCCCTGACTGAGTCTGAAATATCCCCGTGCTTCAAGAACTTCCCCAAGTTTCAAGAAACCCTTGTTTCCTTGAGTGTTGATATTCTCCCACTTGCTTGAGATATCATGGTATTGGTTATGGAAGGAGGTTATTGAAGATTGGGACTGGACGGATCCGGAGGACGGATCTGCTTGGAGTCAGAAGAAGAAGACTCAATTGAATTATCTCTGTGTTAGTTATAGCTTTCTACAATAAAAAGAAATGTTGTCTTGTTCCTGAGATTAACTTTGTTTATGCATCAGATATTGTTGTAATTCATATATGAATGTTATTTTGATGTATAACTAATCATTTGCTTATATGATATAAAGTTATTTTCATTAAAATGCTTTATCTATATGCTTCTATGTATGTTCGGATTGGTTGATTTATAGATTCGAAGATCATCAGGAGTTGCAGAGGGTCTGAACCCTGCTGGAACTACCCAAACGAAGGACATCTAGGTATGGTCACTATCACATAGTTTGTTTATATAAGCATGTTGCCTAAGTTGTATGAGTGTTTCTTACTATAGTTTGCTCTTGCTCTGTTGGGGTTTCAACCCAAAGCCCTAGGGTACTTATTCCCATAATAGAATTGGCAACTCCACTGGGGATAACAATCTTGTTATTCCTAGTTTGGGTTGTTCAATTTTAATCAGGGCTCAGTTCTTGGCTTGCTTGCTGTGACAGTATTGTTTGGTCCAATAGAATCTAAAACCTTATGTTTTATCTTTTTGATATGACTTTATTCTTTTTATTTTTCTTGCAAAGCTCTGTATACGCACTTTTTTCTGTTTACAGTAGCGTACACACGGTTGTTTTTGTGAAGTGAACCCATGTATATGCGAGTTTCCTTTATCAGAAGCATGTGTACATGCCTCTGTGCTTGAACACAATCGCGTATACCATTTTTTTCATGGTTTTTTCAAATCTCTTTGCCCAAAAAGATTTGTTTCTTGGTCTGTTTGGTTTCTGAGTGGTCAATTTCTGCCTTTAGAGTTTTATTATTCAGTGAGTTTACTATTTTGAATTCTCTTCCGCTTTGAAAAGTTTTGGTCTAGGTTTGCTTTTAAGTGAGTTTTATGATTTGTGTTTTGGCACACAAGACCTCTTATAGAGGTTCTCAATTGTTCTGGTCCTCTAGAATAGGAGATTGTTTCCAATATTAGTGTCAAGCTTGATTATTGGTCTACTTTCTTTAATTTCCATCATTTTGTGGCTTTACACCTTTTCTTGCGTTTTGATAGTTTCTTTTTGACAAATTTGAAAGTGTTTATTTCCTGACTTTTTAGTTAGTTTGTCAAAGCTCTTTGTTGCCTTTTGGGTCATTTATACAAGTTGAAGCCCTTTTTGTTCAAGTTTTCATTCATTGTCAAATTTGTGACTTGCAAAGTTTCCTTGTGCTCTTCTTTCGGTCTTTGAGTATTTGGTGGCATTTAGAGTGCTTTCAAAAGGTTGTTTTGATTGTTTCTTGAAAAAGAAAAGATCTTAAAAAAAACATTGTTTTGTTTTCTTTTACCAAGTTTGATTTTGGTTCCTTTTCATTTTTTGAAAGTGAATTGTGATATTTTGTGATCTGTCCTTCTTGTTTGGAGAGAATTTTTGCATTCAAAATTTATATTATCTTCAATACTTAATTTGGCTTATTAATGGTTATAAACAATTGCTTTCGTTTTTAGAATGATTTAGGATCTTGCATCTTCATTAGACCTTACATTAGGATAGTTTGCATTGTTGAAGCATTAGTAATCTTTTTAGTTTTTGCGTGTGTGAAGTGTGTTGCAAGAAAAGAAAAGAAAAAGTTTTCTGCTTTATAGAAGTTTCGTAGAACCCACATAGAGATCTCTTTTCATCAAAGAAAAAATGATTGCATTCATGTAGTTAATTTTTCATTGATTTCGGTCAAGTCATACACACATCATTAGTTTCACTCCCATCTATACCCTTGACTTAAAAGAACAACGATTTAAAATCAAGCGCTTAATAAAATAAACTAGAAATGTTTGTATTGTCATCAGAATACACCAACAAGTTTTAGGTTTATTTAGGGCCTTGGATTAGGCGAGAGGAGAGTAAACTCTCCAAGGCCGCTCTAAGTTGTAAAACATAGAAGTTTGATTAAAGAGAGAAATCCAATAGCGTTAGGGAGACCGGGAAAGCTCCGTGAATAGGAGTAAAGCACGAGGGTTAGTGAATATAAGGACAAGAGATACCCCCTCTCTTACTTGTCGGATCCTACCTCACGACTGTTCCACCCAGCTTCTGATACGAGTTGGTGTCCATAGTTTCCTATCCTAGGAATCCACATAGGTGGCTGCCAAGGGGAATCTCGTGGCACCTGAGGTTGATGTTGTATCATGTTTAGCAATACTTCTGGAGGACACCCTTGCGAAGCTTGGGGGCTTGCACCGGCAAAGGTTGTTGTCTAGAGGTCAATGTAACTACCTCTGATGCCTTCGTTAGTAAGCCTAAGCCATCATTATCCCAAACTATCTTCGGAAGGTCGCTTACTTCACTTTCTTGTATTTTGGTGTCCAGTCCTCGTCACCCGGAGTGGAAATACTTGAAATTTGCTTGATTGGTTGTATCTTTAGGGACTTTATAGTCGAGTGTTTTTTTCTCCTTACATATAGTTGGTTTTAGGTTATTTTTGTCTAGTCACTTTTGGACTTTAGATTCTGAGTGACTGACCTACCACTCCACCAATCTTGAAAGGCTTTTGATCTTTCTTTTGAAATTTATGGAGTTGCCTCCTCAAGGGAAAAGGTTTTGATTGTGCATCTATCTCCCTTGAAAATTCATTTGTACATTCCCGTGATGGAAGGATCTATGAAGTTAGATATGGCCAATATTCTCATGGAAACCAACCAAGGTACCCTCCCAAAATGAGATCCTTGTGATTTTCCTTTCTTTGGAAGTGTTGGTGCTCCCTTGATGGCGACTTTGAATATTCCTAGATTGAATGTTGGACTACCAGTTTGGCTGTGGTACACTCTGAATATTCCATATGTTCTTGAAGCTTCTCAGATGAATGCTTTATTTTAGGGGCATCACATGGATGTTAATTGTTCATCTTCTTTCAAAGAGAAATCTAGGATTCCTCTTTTTCCTCCTTCTTGTAATAAGAGATCTAAAAAGAGGAGAAAGAGGAAGACAAAGAAGAGGAATAATTCTATCCATTCATCATCAACCTTTACTAGTCATGTTGAGGATGAGCTCTTAACCACTGCAAGTCATGCTGGGGGCACAAGTCTAATCACTGCAAGTCATACTAGCAATTCATCATTAACCTCTGTTAGTCATGTTGAAGATGAGCTCTCAGCCGCTACAAGTCATGCTGGTGGCATAAGGCTAGTCATTGCAAGTCATACTAGCAAAGAGTCATTGACCTCTACAAGTCATGTTCAGGACTCTCTGAAAACCACTGCTAGTAATGTTAGCGGAATGGAGGTTGATAAGAAACCTGGGCGTAGAAATTTTAAACCTAAGTTCCCTTGTAATATATGCAAGGGAGACAATCTTAGTCATTTGTGCCCTGGTATTCTAGAGGTATAGAGGATATGGTCTGAGTCTAAAATTTCTTCTACTCTTGGATCTGATATGGTTTCTCAATAGTCCCATCAACCATTGGTTGATAATGTGGTTGGGTCAATGCAATCTCTAGTTGATTACACTCCTCTTTTAGGGGGTGAAGTGCCTAGCAACAGAGTCTGTTTGATTTCTTGTATGGAGTCTTCTGGTATAGGGGGCATTCTGGATTCTTTGAATGTTCCCCCTCCAAGTTCTAGGAGTGTCTCCTTTGATTGGGATAGTCTTATCGAGCCTCGTCTTCCTTCCACTACACCTTCCCAAATAAAGGTCAGAGTTAATTCCACAAACATCTATCGATGTATGCTAGATGAAGGATCCTCTACAAGTATTATATCCTCTTTTACTTGGAAATATTTGGGTTCCCCAAAGTTGTTGACAGCTCAGAGTTAGTTGTTAGCCTATGATAGAAGACTTGGTGAATCTATGGCTTTTCTTCCTCAATTGCTTATTACTTTAGGTGGGAAGACTGTCTTAATCAATATGATGGTGGTTGATAGCCCTTTAGACTTTAATATGCTACTTGGGTGTGATTATGTCTATGCTATGAACGCTGTGGTGTCTTCACTCTTTCGAGTGATGTGTTTTCCTCATAAAGGGAATATTGTCACTATTGATCAGCTTGCATCTGATAATCACCACCCTAATTCGAATTTATTGCAGAATACCCCTTTGTTTGTTCCAAGTGTTCAAGTAGACTCTACCCCGCCACGGGTGAATTATGTGGCAATGAATCCTCAATGTTCAATCGCTTCTGAGAAGGATCCTTTGACCTATTATTCTCCTTCTTGGGACTAGGTCCCGGCAGTTGACTGAGAGATTCTTCCTATAGGGACATGGGACCCCTTAATTCCCTATTTTGATCCTTGTAGTTCTCATGATTTCTCAGAATTTGATTTGCCTTCACAAGAGGAACTCTTTGAAGCCATGTGTTTTGAATACCAAAGGAGTCCTTGGCTTGAGCCCTGCAAGGGGTTTGTCCAGAAGAACTATTATGCATAATCTACAAGGTTGTGTGGTTGCCTGTACCATATTGTATATATAGGGTACACATTTTCAAGTTTTGTATTCTATAACACAATATTTTATCTGAAGTTTATATGTGGGATGTATTAACTTCTTGTCTAGTGTTCCTATTGATGTCTACAAAGCTTGGAATACTTCTCCTTTGGAAATTTTTGTGGTTGATCCATTTTGGTAGGTATCGTTCACTCACTGGCATATAGGTTAGGGAAAACCATTTTTTCCATTGGATCTTGCATACTAGAATCCATTCAGTGATACATTAACCATAGAGTCAACCCCATCATGTATTGGTCACCAAACCATGTCCACTCGCCGATTTTTTAAATCATGATGCGATGGTAGAGCCACCCTTTACATGGGCATATTCATTAGAACCTCACTGACATTGGTTTCCCATGCTGTTATACTGAGTAGGCTCGGGAGTCCTCTTTAGTCTCAGCATGACTTGTGCGTTGAAGACACATTCTCCTTGCTTCTATTCTTATTTTTGGCTTTATACCCTAGAGGCTCATTTTTGTTGAGTTGTACTGCTGCATTGCATTTTGACTATTTCAACCTTTTGGCCTTGAGCAGCTTCACTGGACTCGTGTTTAAGCCACTTATTTGACCATGTCTTCTGCAAAATCAACCATGCAATCACTTAGCTTCCGCAACTTGACACATCCTTTGACCCATGGAAGGAACATCCCTTTGAGTATCCTTGACCAGTTTCACCTCCCTACATTGAGCATAAGATTGTTCCTTGTAGAATTTTTCTACAAATCAGCTAGCTCTAATACCATGTAGAAATTCCCACCTATAGATCACCTGATAATGCAATATACTAAAGCAAAATACTTGATCTACTTCTACAACCAATTTAGCAGAAGCTTAATTGAACATGAGAAACATCAATAAGAACACATATAACTAATAAGAAGGAGTCAATCACACATAACATAGAAGAAATATCCAGGGGAAAACACCAGCCTAAAACCCCATCTCTGTATTATCATACAAGTGGAAATATAACCAGTATTACAAAAAGAATTAGCTCATTAGTTATCCTTCTCTCTCTGCAATACCTCTGCTACTCATAGACAGTCAAAGGCCTCTATCTAACCTCTGGTCTGCCCTCTAAGCCTCCTATTTCTTTGCGCAATTTTGATTGGGGTCCAGTGCAACCACTTGTGTGAATTGGCCTCTTCACACACTCACTAACCTCTGATCCAACTACGCAGTGTTGAAGGAGATAAATCCTCATCATGGATGGGCTTCCTTTATAGGAAAAATATTCATCTAGCTAATAGTACATTGTCCCTTCTCTGATCTCAACTGGGTCTCTGTCTGAATTGACATGCATGAGTTATTCATGAGAGAATCTTCAGTTATTTGAAGTGTAGTAGTTATATGCAAGCATGCATTAACTAACTGAACTTACTTAATTTAAACAAACTGTTTAAATCAATTATAGCTGGACTTGACTCAGTTAACTGAGCTAAATAATTACTACTCTATTTAGAACTCATCCTTATCTCTTTAACTGATGGATAAATTCGTCAATTAATAGATAAATTGTTGCATGTTCTCACATAGACTTCATGTTTGATTTTTCACAACTAATTAAATCATGGAGAATTAACTAATTTATTTTCAAATAGCTATTAAGTTCAAATTCGAATTTTACTTCGTATTTTTAGTCTAGGGACTGACTAAAATAGGAATCCATCCTAAACTGCTAAAAATAGAATGTTATTTTTAGCACTTCTATTTTTCATTCCCTGTTGCCCAATCTAGCACTGGTATCCAAACTGCTATTTATAGCACTTCTATTTTTAACACACCCTGTCAACAAGAAAGGCTTAAACCTTGAACCCAATCCTGTACCTTTGGAATGTTTTACATGCAACACTCCTACCTAGTGTGGTTGCTCCAGCAAATGTCGAAACAAAAAAAAAAATCCCAACTAACCTCTCTGTTGGGCTAGAAACATACTCTGATGCTAAAGCTCTACCTGCTGCTGACAAGTGCTATCTCTCTGACCTCTAAGTTGCTGTAACACTCCATTCATCTCACACTGTTGCACACCTCTCTGTGTGATCCTACATTGGTGCAACACTCTTGTGCCTCTCGCATTGTTGTAGCCTTCTAGCTCTACACAGTCCTTGGACTCCAGCATTGTAGCTCTCTCTACCACTCCATTTGCATCTCTCTCTACCCAATCAGTCAGCCTTCTACTCCTCATTAGGGGTCCTATAGTAAAGTTGAATCAAAGAGGTTGGGTACCTCAAGGATCCTGCCCCTCCTCCTTGGGACGATCACTCCACATTGCCCCACCTCCTACCTGGAGGTATGGCTGCATGTGATCCCTCTGCCCACCTGGCTCGAAGTTTCCCCCTACTTGAGGTCTCTGCATGAGTAGATGTCTCTACTTGATCTCCTCTCAGCTTCTCTAGTTGTGGCTGCTCCACAACCTCCTGAAGTTGCTTCACGATCGTGGCTCCTCCATAATCATTTGAGACTTCTTCTTGCACTACATGTTAAGAGGTAATGTACTCTCCTTCTCAAACACCAAGTCTCCATCAGTTGCCTTGCTCCTCAAGGCTTTGCATGCATCTTGTACCTGAAGTGCATATAGGTTCTTGGCTAGCACACCAATTTGTTTCATATTTCCCACCGTCACGAAATTTTCTAGAAAAAGAGCTAATTTTAAATCAACGATATCTCCCTCATCTGAACTCCAATTCAGTCGATTTTTTTTTTTTGAAATTGGGTCTTTTTCTATAAGGAATCCAAATTTGCTATTTGTTTCTAAAAATTTTGTACAAAAATTTTCATATATGCTCTACAATCTCTTGACCCAAAACTCAAAACTTTGAAATCTCCTCTGAGTATATTATTCTTCCTTGATCAGTTGTACTCTAATACCATGTAGAATTTTTCTACAAATCAGCTAGCTCTGATACCATGTAGAAAATCCCACCTGTAGATCAACTGATAATGCAATATACTAAAGAAAAATACTTGATCTACTTCTACAACCAATTTACCAGAAGCTTAATTGAACATGAGAAACATCAATAAGAACACATATAACTAATAAGAAGGAATCAATCACACATAACACATAAGAAATATTCAGGGGAAAGCACCAGCCTAAAACCCCATCTCTGTATTATCATACAAGTGGAAATATAACCAGTATTACAAAAAGTATCAGCTCAAAAGCTATCCTGCTCTCTCTGCAATACCTTTGCTGCTCATAGACAGTTAAAGGCCTCTACCTAACCTCTGGTCTGCCCTCCAAGCCTCCTATTTATTTTCACAATTTTGATTGGGGTCCAGTGCAACCACTTGTTTGAATTGGCCTCTTCACACACTCACTAACCTCTGATCCAACTATGCAGTCTTGAAGGAGATAAATCCTCATCATGGATGAGCTTCTTTTATACGAAAAATATTCATCCAACTGATAGTACACTGTCCCTTCTTTGATCTCAACTAGGTATCTATCTGAATTGACATGCATGAGTTATTCATGAGAGAATATTCAATTATCTGAAGTGCAGCAGTAATATGCAAGCATGCATTAACTAACTGAACTTACTTAATTTAAACAAACTATTTAAATCAATTATAATTGGACTTGACTCAGTTAACTGAGCCAACTAATTACTACTCAAATTAGAACTCATCCTTATCTCTTTAACTGATGGATAAATTCCTTAATTAATAGATACGTTGTTGCATGTCCTGACATAGACTTCATGTTTGATTTTTCACAACTAATTAACTCATGGAGAATTAATTAATTTATTTTCAAACAACTATTAAGTTCAAATTCGAATTTTACTTCCTATTTTTAGTCTAGGGACTAACTAAAATAGGAATCCTTCCTAAACTGCTAAAATAGAATGCTATTTTTATCACTTCCATTTTTCATTCCCTGTTGCCCAATCTAAAACTAGTATCCAAACTACTATTTATAGCAGTGCTATTTTTAGCAGTTCTATTTTTAGCATTTGATGTTGCCATTTTCAGCATTCCCATCCTAGGAACTAGATCATCTATTTCTCTGAAACTCGTTCTTTCCACTGTACTATAGCATTCTTTTATTATTTTCCAGGTTAAAAAAAATGACAAAAAATTATATATTCCAAAAAGAGTGAGAACAAGACAACATTTCCATATATTTTTGGTAGCTAGAGTCAATCATGTCGCCCTTGAACACAACACTTAAAAGAAAGTCTCTCCTCCATTTTGGGTGGGATTTAGTTTGACTTAAGTATGCCTTAACCTTGTTATTGGGTCAGTTCTCCTATGATTCGTTACCTCTTCCAATCATATGGAGAGTTCGCTCATGCCTGCTGCATGACAAACTAACACAGAGTTATCATATGTTGTCATATAGTCATCAATGAGTCATGCTTTGGTTCAAGGGAAGTAAGCTTGAGTCAGCCTCTCTGTGGTGTCTCTTGACCTATTATTCGGTCGACCAGCCCTGGTTGTGAGTGTCATGTTTGTCATGACATTAGTTATATTGGTCCTTTGCTCGTGCTAGTTTGAGAAGGTCTCCATTGAATTCTTGTTGGCGGGTCTTGTCCTTATCGACGATGACATATTCCTTTGAAGGCATGTCTAAAGCCGCACCCTGGCCCTATTTTCATTATTGATAGGTCACCTTGTGCTCAACATCGATCAGTATCATGGGTCTTTGCCTGATTGGTTTCCCTTGTGTTCAACATCAGCTTTCATTATCACACATTGGGATTCATGCAGTGCCTTGGTTTCCATTTGACCCTATTGGTGGATTCCTCACCTCTATGTTAGCTTTCATTATTGGTTGGTTCAGAGGTTTTCTATCATGCGCTAGCTACACCTTGTGTAAGTCGGAAACATGCTTCGGTTGGGTTACTACATCTTTTTCATCTAATTCCTTCCACATCATTGGCCTACAGGTTACACTCGCGCTAGATTGATGAAGGATGCCTTAATGCCTTCCTTCTAGTGGATCTTTTCCTATCTACTACAACTCATTGCTCTGGGACAAAGATCTAGAGTCCATTTTGTAGTACCTTGGGGTGTGCAGTCATCAATGGCAGATTCCTTTGCTATCGATAGTGGGAAACCATCATTGTCCCCTGATTGATAGATTCTTCCAGGTGTTCAAATTCAGCTCATTCATTCGCACTTGTTAGATTTTATTGGGTACCTTGACTCTCATTATCATTATCGATGAGTAATCTCGCATTCGTTAATGGTATACATCAATGACTAGTAATCAAATGATTTCTCACGTGGTCGACCTCAGATCACTTATTCCCATTGTGTAGAAATGTGCCACAGTAGTTGGTGAAGACCTTGGGTTGCATCAGCATGTTTTGGTTCACTTGTCAGTTGCTCCTGTTACTGCTAGTCGACACCATCCACCTTATATGTTGTAGTCCTTCACAACGACATCTTATATGCTTGCATCCGAGTTGTGATGTAGTACCATTTTATTCCATCATGTTTGTTTGGTACTATTAGGATCAATTTTTGACGTCAATGATCAACTTCATCTTTTAGCTTCATTGATCATCTTCTTATATGTGATATTCAGACATGTACTTTTTCGATCACGATCAGATGATCCATTATGTACTTTCAGTTATTTATACTTGTATACACAGTGGATCCACTTGTACTTGATATGTGGACATGATTTACTTTCTCTAAGCATGGGTATGCCTACCTCATACAACAGTTTCTTTCTGATCTCTTTTTGATGGGTTGGCAGGTTGAATTCTGGTGAAGTACTTCTCAGTCTTGACAAGATTCCTTTCCATATACTTAATACATTTCGACCATCATGTACCCCTTCTGACCTCATATATTAGGGGGCATATGTTATAGCTCCATTTACCACCCTTGGTATTTGTGATGCTTGGTTTATGGCCTAGGGCAACCCCTCCTTCCAGACTTGGTCCAAATATTTTATTCCCTATACACTACTTTTCCCTATGATAAAAGTGTGTACATGCGGGTTAGTCAATACCCAACCCGTGTATATGTATTAAAACACTTAAAAAAATTAAATTTCCTTAATTATGGGCGGAGTTCATGGGTGTTACCTGTTGATTGCCTCCTAGTTCCCGTGGCCCAACTATTTCCCAATTGTTTCCCAACTAAAAAACTAATTGGGAGAAGTATAAATAGACTTCTATGGGAATGCCTTAAGGAGGAGAAGAGATAGAATTATTATACTGAGATTATCTCTGACTAAGTCTGAAGTATCCCTATGCTTCAAGCACTTCCCCAAGTTTCAGGAAACCCTTGTTTCCTCGAGTGTTGATATTCTCCCACTTGCTTGAGATATCATGGTATTGGTTATGGAAGGAGGCTTTTGAAGACTGGGACTAGATGGATCTAGAGGATGGTTCTGCTTGGAGCTGAAAGAAGAAGACTCAAGTGAATTCTCTCCATGTTAGTTATAACTTTCTACAATAAAAAGAAACAGTGTCTTGTTCCTAAGATTAACTTTGTTTATGCATCAGATATTGTTGTAATTCATATATGAATGTTATTTTGATGTATAACTAATCATTTGCTTATATGATATAAAGTTAGTTTCATTAAAATGCTTTATCTATATGCTGCAATGTATGTTTGGATTGGTTGATTTATAGATTCGAAGATCATCAGGAGTTGTATAGGGTCTAAACCCTACTGGAACTACCAAGACGAAGGACATCCGGGTATGGTCGCTATCGCATAGTTTGCTTATATAAGCATGTTGCCTGAGTTGTATGAGTGTTTCTTACTGTAGTTTGCTCTTTCTTTTTTGGGGTTTCAACCCAAAGCCCTAGGGTACTTATTCTCGTAACAATGCTTGTACACATTTTTCTACTATATGGATGGTTGTGACCATACTGTGGGACTTTATAATTATGATGATCCTCGTTATCTGGATGGTTGCGCCTATACCATGGATATTTTCATATAGTCTTCATAATCCATATGTTTGCACCTATGTCATAGATTCATGTCTTGATCTTAGATATGTATATTTTGATGTGTCCTTGATTTGCAGGTCTCCTGACAATGTGTGTCCTCATCCTTGCAAAATCTCGTAAAGAATCTCAGCCATCACTCCTCGTTCTACCTTCATGCTTTAGGGGGCATCTCTTACACAGTATTTTGTCACACCTCCTGCATTTCCTTGTGACATACCCTGAAGTGTCCAAAACATGACCATTATGCAGTGTGCTCATTCATGTATGTAGCTTAGATCCCTCCTAAGACATTGATTGGAAAATTCCTTGAGCTTTCCCTGAAGAAATAGCTCTAAAACCCTAAATTGAGAGTCATCGCTCTTAGAAAGCTTAAAAAAACAATTGTTTCATGTTTCATTGTACTTTAATAGTGATGGTATTGCTCTATTCCCTTGCATACCCACAATGATCCAAAAGAGGTAATTTTCCCAAAGGGGATGAGAAGCTTCGTGATCTAGAAGTCCAAAGCGATGAGCTGGAGGTTTTTTGGCATAGATGAGGTTGAATCCTCCCAACTTTGCCTCTTGATCTTATCCCTATGAGATACCTCCTTGAGATGAGGGCCTAATCCCATATTTGGAGAGGTCCTAACTCCCTATCCCATCCTATAAATTCATCCTTTCCCATTCCCAAATGGTTGTTCTATGTCTATTTGCACCCTTATGCTAAGATTGTGCCTAGAGGCTATTAATTTGACTTGGAGAAGGATTTATTGGAAATATTTTGGCTTGGACTTGGATTACCACTCAATGAGAGCCTATCAACATCAAGGCTTTGGTTGTAAGTGTCCCTTTATTTTCTAATAATACACAACTGTTGGTTCATCTTCCCAAAATGTATATGGTCATGTATCATTTAGCTTGACATTCCTTGATCAGTTAAGTAGGTTTCTATTGGATTTTCTATTTGTTTTGGCATGCCTTGTTGTGCTTTGATCACTTGTTTTGGTGCATAAACACTATGAGAAGAAGGAGAAAGCCCGTGATACAAGTGGTTCAGGGTCCTCAACAAAGGAGATTGGAATAGTATCCGAATGAGGTAGGCCATCTCCTTCATTATTCTTTTCAATTGTAACCTAGGAATATGTCTAGTTGATTGTCAGTTCAGTTGCTAGACCCACTCATTGGTCTAGAGGGATCGTCTCTATCCACAGACAAGATTAACCTTGACATCACTCCTGACCTCAATTCAATCTTGGAGAAGACCATTGCTCCCCTCAACATATTAAAGAGAACATCAATATATGGCAATGGGAGCTTGTTATTTATGGTCACCTTGTTTCATTGTCTGTAGTCAATTCATGATCTACGGGCCCCATCCTTCTTCTTTACAAAGATTACTGGGGATACCCATGGTGGCACACTTGGCCTTATGTATCCCTTTTCGAACATCTCCTTTAGCTGCGATTTTAGCTGAACAAACTCAGGGATACTCATATTGTATGGTTCCTTGGATGCTAGTGCTTCTCTATGAAAACAATCAAAAGATAAATGTATCTTTGTATCAGGAGGTAATCCAGGAACCTTCACTAGAAATGCATCTACCTACTACTACAAAATCAGGTACCATTTTAGTAGTTCACTTTACTTATCCTCAGCATCACTGCTATCCCTCACCTCACTTGATACTTTTAGTGCAAACAACATGCATCCCTTTCTACTGCTGCTCTTTGCTTTCATAGTCATGATCAACCTCATTGAAGTAGCCTTTCTCCTACTCTGCAAATTTTTTCTTTCTTTTGCGTCATCCTAACATTCGATTGATTTTTCATAGAAATCCACTTTGGTCCTATGAAATTACAACCAATCCATGCTCAATAACATATTGTATGAACCTAATGGCAATACATTCAATTGGGATGTTGTGGGAATTCCACTAAACTCAAATGCACATGATCTCACTCAATGGTTAATCTTTTTTTATGGTTTCTAATTGAACCAACTAGGGTTCTTCATGTAATTCAATATTGGACTTTTCAACAAGCTCGGGGTTCATATAGTTGTAATTAGAACCTGGTTCAATTAGAATAGAAACAACTTGATTATACAACTTACCTTCCACCTCAATGATAGATGTATGGTGATCTTCCTAGAAGTTTTCTACAACTGCATAAGTTTTGGGCAAACTCTGAGCTATATCATCCACTGTATGAGCTTCTTGGGCACTGTGAATATTTGGTCCAGCATTGCTCTGGTGTGGACAATCCGTTTTCCTTTGATTTTCACCACATGTCCAACACTTTAATTTCTCTTTGTCCTCAAACTTGTTTTGTTTGTCATATTTACCTTAGTATCAATATTAGCTTTCTGAAATCAATTTGAATGGGATAGATGCTTACCTTTTCTCTTTTCTAAACTTCTCTTGAGATAATTTTTATTATTTCCATTGCTTTTCCTTGCCTTCTCATCACCCTTAATGGTTTGCGTTTTGATTTCTCATAACAGTCTTTTAGCTTCTTAATGGAATCATTCAACGTATGGGGTTCCAACAATTCAATTTTTTCCCTGAATGTCATAGGCATCCCACTAATAAATCTTTGAATCTTAGCTTTCTCATATTTGATATATGGTACATACCTCTATATTTCTAGGAACTTAGTAACATATTCATTATATGTCATTTGTCCCATCTTGAGTTCATAAAATGCGTTTTCTTTTCCATCATAGTAGAGCTCAGATAAATATTGGTCTCTAAAGAGATTTTCAAATTCATCCTAAGTTAATTCAACATCAAAAATACCTATAATAGTTTCAAAATATTCCTACCATATGTCTACCTTTCCTTCATGTTTTAGGTGGCAATATTGGCTTTCATATTTTCATAATAGTCATGAATTCTGAAAAATTTCTTCATGCTACACAACCAAGCTTTTTCCTCTTCTAATCTCTTCATATCCCCATCAAATGTGGATGGCTTGGCTTTAATTATCTTCCTTTCTTTCCTTCTGATGATGATGGTGCTGATGAGAGTTATGGTAGTTCCTTCTAGTAGTATAATAAGATGTCCTACTAGATTTATGCACATAAGTGATGGTTCTTCCTCTTCGGGTGCTCAATGGTTCATTTCCCCGCATAGTATCCTCACTTTCTAGCCTATGTCACTGATTGGACCTACTCCATTGTTTTCTCTTCTGACTCCTAAGGGAAATTCCTATCTCTATGACTAGCCCTCATCTTAGATTGCCACTATCTCTATAAATCTGAGAGACTTTGCAAAATGACCACATTTATCTAAGTATGTTTCTCTTGAGCTCTTACCATCCTTTAATTATCCATTTTAAAGCTTCTAACTTCAGAACTTAGGCTTCTTAGAGTATCCATCCAATCTGGAGAGTTAGTCCCTCCCCCCTGGCCAATTGATCTCTATTCCTCATTCGATCTAGGCTCTTTATTTCTATTTTGTGATCAATCAGAGCTATACTGCACCATTCTGGTCATCATTTTTGTTTTTATCTCTGTCTCATGCTTCTTTTGATTTGTTATCAATCACACACATTTTTATCTACTTCATGTGATAAATAAATAAACACAAGCATGACCATGAACTTGCATTCATGGAGCTCCCATGGAGATCTTTGTTGTGACAAAAGATCCAAGTTAGTATGCCCATGATGCTCAATATTTCATATGCATCCATTGGATATCAATCAATATAAATTGTTAGTGCATAGTTAATAAATAAACAACAAAATTCTACCCATGGTATTTTTCTTACAATGTTTTTGTAACAGACTGGTTGCACATCACAATCCACATTAGCACATGTTTATCAGCAAATCATTAACTAAAATATACAATCTTGCACAATTCAGTAATGTTTTAGTTGTTAATCACAACTATTTATTTGTTCATGAAAATGAAATATGTGATATGTTTAGCTTTCTTCTATTTAAATAAATCACATAGTAATGTCCCAATTAGGCATTAGTTGCTTAGTTTATAACAACTTTTATCACCTAAACAATTCTTTAGTTAGTTTTATAAAAATCAATGTAAAATCCTCTGGGGGTATTTTTGTCCTCACTTTCCCATGATAGAGCCCATCCAATCTGGGTGTTGAAATTGGATGCTCTGATACCACCTGTAACATACCCCACTTACCCTAGTAGGATGGTTACTGCTAATCCAATGCCATAAGGGATGTGCCACTTGTCACCCTCTCATAAGGAACCCACGATCATTTGTCATTGATTGGACAAGAAAAATGCACATAGTGGTTCCCATTAAATCCAATAGTCATAAGCTCACAATGAGATCAACATCATGTCATTGGATTGTGTCGGCTATATGTGCTTCACCATTAACGAGAAAGCACCCCATCAAGATCATGGTTCTAACTGAAGATTCCAAGGTTCTCAACTAATGGTCCATAATGCCTCTACCCATATGATGACTAATATCAATTGTGCCACCCCCCACCCTTCCTCTATGTTAACCACGGGGGGGTGTCACAAACCACTTGTGCCATTAGTTCCCTAGTGATATTTTTTTTCTGATTGAAGTGGTGGATTCCCACTCATTTAGACCTTGGTGCTTAAGACCTTAATTCACTAGCCCCTTCCACATCATCTCGGTCCAACCCTCCTAGAGATTTTCCTCGCACTCTCCCTTTGATCTTTCAGGGTGAGCCTTTCGAGACACGCTTTTTGATCCTTCCATCTCAAAACTTCTGATGTGACCTTCATTTTATACACTATTAGGGCCTCATCACCAAGTTTACATGTATGGTGGGGCTGCTCAACCCCTTTTCCGTTGGTCCATAATTCTGAATCACTATCATAGCCCATTGCCTCATCAACATGTTTCCCTATTTATATGTTCCTTTGAAATGCTCTAGGGGAAATATGTTGAACTGCCTGTCAAGTGGGTCCATATTTCAATCAATAATAGGACTATTGGGGTTATGTCTCTCCCAACATGGCCCAGACCTATGTCACCCCACACATTCAAACGAGCTCTCCTATAATATTTATAGGAGAGTCGACATTGGGATGAGTTGTAATGTGGGCTCCATTCTGACCAATAGGAAAATTAACCCATTATTGCGCTAGCCCAGAGCTAGGTCATCCATACATTTCTCCTCCATTTCTCTCCTTTACACCTTTGGGATGGGATCTATGGGACATGTCATCCCTGTCCCTGCCATCCAAACAACTGTTCCCGACTAGTTCCCCTCTAAACTTTTTGGAAGGGACCTTCAGAATGAGATTTTGTATGGGATCCACTTAAAGCTAATGGGATCGTTCTTTCCCCCTACATTATAAGCCTAGTTGGCCTGGTGCCTCATCAACCTTGTCATTCCTTTGCACCACTATTTGAGTCATCCAAGGTTTGGCCTCCGAGCCAGATCACCCTACCATTCCCCCAATTATGATAAGGCTGAAATCTAGGCACCCAATATAGAATGTCCATGGCTAGGTCTCTTCTAAGCTGATTAGATAAGGAAAATTTTGTTAAGGCTATAAGGCTAAGCCCAAACCCTAAGATTGAATCTATGTTGTGCATTGTAAGGCTTTCCCATGGTTTGACTTGGGAGGTCTTATCAAAGCAAAATCAACATTCCCGATCTTAAATCCAATTGTTTTCATTAGGGTTTACTCTCTTTTTGTGCCCAATGTCATTCGCTAACCACTTGGCCATGGCTTGGCTACATTGGCTCTACAAACATCTAGATCTACGCTAACATTTATTTATGGGACTAAAGGCTAATTAAAGCACTCATTAGTGTTATCCCCCATGATCTTACAATAGATTTATTCTTCGTTAATCCACAGGATTCATATGATACCAAAAGGGCCACACGAATATTGGGATTCCTCGAAGGGATGGGGAAATCATTTTGAGGGTTAAAATACAAGCATGTTCCTTATAGAACAATGTAAAATGGATAAGTTATCAGCCTTTGATCATTCCCCACCTAGGGATAGGTAATTTTAGGCATACCTACAATAGTGACCTTTCAATCACACCCTGTTAAGAACTTGTAGTGAAATGGACTCCAACTCTCTTTCCACATGCTAGGGAGCACCATGTGGTTCACCGCAACCTTACAATAAATATTGTTGGCTTCCAAACTAAGTAGGTTCAACAACTCTGTAAATAGACAAGAAATGCATCTACAGATGCAACGATGTAATATCAAGTTAGTTTCTCTTATGATGTCATGCCCTACTCAAGAGAGCACATAAATCCCTTTGGACCAAGTCTTGGTCAAGTGAAGATGTAGACCTAGTGCTAGGGAACCTATCCCATTAGTCTATGAAAGCCTTTTATGTAATATCATACACATTTAAGTTGAGTAAGGGGAATTACCCCAACATTATTACAATGCAATCCAGCAACAACAAAGGTTGGTAACGACACCTTCAACACATTAAACATATACCATATCCACACATGATGTCCTCCATGTAACCATTAAACTGTGATAGAAGAATTCCTTATCTTAATCATTGTTATGTCTTAGTTTAGATTCTTATACATATTTTCAAAGCATTTAAACTTTTCATAGTATGTTAATCATTTGTGTGTTATTAACAATGCAATCAAGAATTTCATACAGTGTGCCATCTCACCCTAGGAATGCAACATAATCATTTTTAGAAGGTAAAGGCATTGCATAATACATTATTCATTGTTATAATGTTAGAATGTAGTCATGAATCTTGCTCTGCAAAGAAATTTCAAACCATAAATGAAACCACATATTCATTTCATTTAAACAAATACAAAAGAGCATTTGGAAACTTTTAGAGCAACTGAGTTTGGGACAATGAATCCCTAACTAATTATAGATAGTTTCATCTAGTTCTCACTTGTAGCTATCACCTCTGAGCCAAATTATATAGACTCAAATGACTTTTTGAAGGGATTAAATAATATTTTTGTTTGAAATAAGGACTCCAAAGTTTCTCCTACCTCCATCCACCAACCAATTAGCAGTTAACTGATATACAAGGAATCTAGAGGCTAGTTTCCTCCACCCTCTAGTTGTTCAATGGTAGACAACCAATACATTCAGGAAATCTAGAGGCCAACCACCTCCACCCAAGAATATCAAGGGAGTCAAGATAGAAAGTATTTACCCTTGACACAAAACATAGTGGTTCCACTCACCTTGGGGAATCCATAATCCACTATAAAACCAAACTGCAAGAAAGGCTTCAAAGATCGCCCTTTCAGGAATACAAGGAACAACATTCTACCCCTATGATTAAGGGAATCCAGAGAAGGACTATCTCCACTATCTATATATACAGGGAATCGGGAGGCCATTATTTTTCACCTAAGAGAGATATTCTTCATGTTAATCTTTCCAACCAAATTGATATCGCTGTCCTTCTTTTTCTACCTGTAACGATCCCTTATTATTCCTCTTTCTCTAATGTTGAATGTTGAATCATGGTCTAATATCTATTAAATGCATGAAGGATCCTCGAACTCTTTCAGAGGTAAACTTTTCTTCCTTTTTTCCCCTATTGTCTCCACAACTTCCAAGATCCATAAATTTTTGTCCTTTCTACCTTGTAAATGTTTCCAAGGTAGCATGGGCCTGCATACTTCTCTTGCAACCCAGTTAAATTCAAAAAACCATTCCAGTAAAAACACACTCACCAACATTTATTTTCTATCGAAATAGTTCATATTTCTTGCACAAGGAAACCTTATATATCCCAATCAGGAAACCTCCCCAGCCTCTGGAATCTGTGTCCCTTTTGACTCAGCCCTTTTTAATATATTTTTTAAAATTATTTACATTGCATTTCATGATAGAACAATGGTTGGGGTTGCCACACTCCCATATTTGAATCACTGGGAATTTGGAGTGGGTTCTTTTCTGGGGGAAAGATACACTCTTATGACCTATAAACTATGCATTATTATAATATAATATTATGCCCTCCACCCGGTTTCAAATCTCACGAGCAGACATTTTTGGCTCATTGTAATAAGGCTCAAGGATTAGGCTCACCCTTCCTCGTGCAATCTCAACTCCTACTAAATCATAAATTCCTAGTATATCTGGCTTATGGACTATTGGATATACTCTTGGTGTTATAGTGGCAGCCACTAGATTTTATCTTTGGCCTTGCCCAAAGAACCCCAACGAGTTATTAATTCACCATGGTAAAAATAAAAATAATATATTTGTATTTTATTTTAATGATAATAATTTATAAAATAGTATTTTTATTATAAATAATTATTTATGATTAATTGATAATGCATATATTTTATAAAAGGAAGTGAAATATTTTTTTCCCATATATATGTGTGTGTGTGTGTAATTTTATTTCATTAAAAAAATGATACAAAATTAGATTTTGTCTACCCATTCCCTGAATGCATTATATAAGTGAGGATTATTTTTTGTGTACCTCAAGTGTTTTAAACACCTCATAGAGAGAAAAATACATGTTTACATAATGAAAACACAATTCTACCTTAGGGAAGTGATACATACATAAATATAATACTTCAAAGGCCTTTCATCTAGAGTCTGACAAAAACCAAAATGATATATCAAAATTGTTGATTGTGCAACATTTCTATGAAAGGGAAATGATATAATTTAGAGATTTCGGTTTCCTTTATTTCCTTTATCAAACACTACCCAAAATCCTTCCTAAGGCCTTCTTTAGAAAGTTTATTTGCAATCTAGTTCTACTCCCTATAGACATGACTATAAGAGATATTATTAAAATTATCTTTAATACATTGCATCTCCTCAACTAATGGAAGAAGAAAGTGGGTGTAACTCCTTTGGACTCTGGAAAACCAATTAATTGCAAGCATGGATTCCCAAAAAAACCTTAAGAGGTGCACATCCTTTTTCGTTTGCAAAGAGCATTACAAGTTTAAGAGCCATATTTTTTGCAAAATTGTTTGAACGATGTCCTAGATCCATGTCCATTGAGAAATAATGAGAATAAAAAAAGTAGGGGATGACCCCTTGTTGAAATTTAGATCAGCGATAGAATTTCTTGTCATGGTAATTACTTGTGATTGATATGCATTATTTTCTTAGTATTTACTTGTTTATTTATGTCATCAAGAAATTAAACATTACCAAAATAGAGAGAACATAATGTACAAGAGACCAAATACACTAGAAACTAGGCTCCAAGCCAAGGAAAAACCCACCAAAAAAATAATCCTTCTCTTATGGAATCATATCAAAATGAGATATCGAAGATCAATACCGAAACCACAACTTCCACCAAAACCACAAAGTCCAACCCTCCTTCAATTCACCTCCACATGAAAATTCATCATAAATCAAATTGTCACTTTCTTAAAATTTCACTCCTAAAATTTCAGGCCTCCAACAAGCTTTGATATTCAAGATTTTCTCACTGAAATTTTCCATATGTGAAAACTCTTTCTTTCCTTCTTCTTTTTCTATTTCTCTTTGTTAGGTACAGAACATGTATATTATGATGAGTGAGTATGTCCCTAAAAGTGATCAAATTGTCTTCTATATATATTTTTCCAGGAGGTCGAATAGGTAGTTCTTGTAGGAGCAGGGTGACATGTTTCCAAGGAGGGTCTACTTGACAATTTTTGGTGGACTTTGAATCGATAAAATTCAAATTTTGTTTTCTTGCAAATTTCAAAATGGGACATGACTCAAGTACATTTTATTTTACTCATAATAAATCCTTTTTGACTCTATGAGCATGAAGAACATGCTTTGACTCTATGAGCATGAAGAAAATCAATATAATAATGGATATAATAAATACATCAATGATTGTTTTAAATTACATTGTGAAGACCAACACTAGTTACATTTTCAACACTCCCTCTTAACTATGGATGTATTCCTAATGACTCAATAGGATATTCTCAAGTTGAAAATTTCATATAAGAAAGGATTTGGAGTGTTAAGCATCAATGATGCTTTACATCATCATAGCTAGCATTGTATTAATATCAAGGCATAGGAAAATATGCTCTATCTTTCCACTATCTTAGAGCATAATTCTGGGAGGCATACATTTGTACACCACTGCATCTCAATGCAGATACCCCACCTGAGTGCTCATAATCTATAACCTCATAGGACCATTTCCTAATCCACTATCACAATACTTGACACCAGGAAATGTCAGTCGTTAGGAATATTCTTATCTTAAATCAATGTACTTGACTTACAGTGGTTAGTCCTGGTCATAGTACAAATCTTCAAAGAATATTGGTCCCATATGCTTATCTAATCCACCATTCTCCCTACTAGTGTTCATGCGCTAGGCATACGCTTATTAGTTGTAGTCATAGTATGTGATACATGGAGAACATTGT
Organism: Pinus taeda; assembly: GCA_000404065.3. Taxonomy (NCBI): domain Eukaryota; kingdom Viridiplantae; phylum Streptophyta; class Pinopsida; order Pinales; family Pinaceae; genus Pinus; species Pinus taeda. The sequence continues at coordinate 16,084 of APFE031325841.1, read as the reverse complement.
GTCCAACCTCACTCCCTCTCAACTAGAGAGGATATGTATATAAACCTAAGCTTGTACGAAGAGGAACTTCATCAATACAATGGCTACATGTTCTTCTATCGAGATTTGTTGTAGCTTCTCAGGTATTATCTTTATCATACTGTCAAATAATAAAGCACTTTTGCCTTCCTAATTCTTTGACAATCTTCATGCAGCTTTGAACCCAACATTTCATCAGCTCATCAAACAATTTATGGAGCCAAACTTCTTCACAATTGATTGAAAAAACCTTAATTCTTCACATCGTCTTTCTTCGTATTGCAATAGAATTGTACTTCACGCTCTTCCAATAAATCGTATTAGATCCCAATCATTAGTAGTATCCCTATGGGCATCATTATTCTCAACCCAATCAATGTGTTTTGAATCGAATCAATAAGCTATAAGTAAAACAATATCAGAACTCTTAAACTCCTTGCTAAAGTGATTTCCTTAGATTTGTCATCTTCTCTTTTGATTAATACTTTCTCTGGGTTCTCGGTCAAACTTCAAGTAATATAGTATCCATCATCTAGATTTATGCAAGAACAAAATGAAACACAAAATTAAACATAAACACAGAGCTACAGAAAAAATTAAACTTCAATTGATTAATAACAATTACTGAAAATTGTTTACATGAAGAATGGAAACAAACTAGCTCGAGTGATGGTAGCTTATCTTTGAGAAGAGGCGTGAAGGATACATGTCAACCTGTTTGTGTATGTTTTGGATGTGTTCAATAAACCTAGTTGCTTTATCAACCTCGAACTGTACATGTGTGGATTTTTTTTTATGTAGTTCCATGAGGCATGGCAACATCAATCAAACACAATGGTTGAAATCCCAAAATTGAAAGGGACTATGACCAATCAAGCTATGAATATATTTGTTATAGTTTCACTACACATAAGGAAGGATCTCATCCCAAGTTTGTAGATGCTAGGAATTGTACATGTGCAGTATGGGCATTCAATCATATTGCTGATAATCTCTATCTGGCCATTAGTCTGGGATGTAATGTAGTAGATTTTGTGAGCTTGGTTTCGAATAGTGCCCAGAGGCTAGATGAAAATGTGCTTTGGAACCTGGTATCCTAATCTAATATAATGTCTTACAACATTCCAAAACGTACCCATACTCGTTCAAAGAAGAGTTTTCCATTGTTCTCTATTGTGATACTATTCTTATATGCCACCAATATAGCCATCCCAGAGAATATTTCCATGACCACAAATACACAGTCATTACCATGAAGGGAGGCCATAAAGATAATCCATGAATATGGATTCCCATGGCTGGATGGGAGTAGGTAGAGGAGTGTGTAGGCCTTGCTTCTTGTTGTTTAGATTGGAAATGGCATAGTGTAGGATATGATATATTTCCGAACATCCTTTCGGAGTTTTAGCAAATAAAAAAACTTCTATAATACAACCACATTTTTCTCCACACAAAAGTGTCATGTGACCCAACTGTAGTGCACCTCCAAAATCAGCTTGGCAAGCTCACTTGAAGGAACACAAAGGTGGCTTAGAAGGGAAAATTTTAGAGGAGAAATTTCACAAATGGGCTATTTTTTGGACATTTTTTGAAACAAATATTCATCAATTTCATTAAAAAATAGCCTTTTTCTTACATATATCTGATTAAATGGATGAAATTCACAAAAAGATCATCGATTTTAATATTAAAATACATGTTTTTTTATTGAATATTCTCTTACATTCTATATATATGAATTCTCAAACTAGAATAGTCGCTTACTATACTATATACAGGAAAAATAGTAAATCCTTAAAAAATACCTTGTGGCCCAAGTAGCATAATAATGTAAATAGAGGTGGAAGTCTGGAACTTGCTTTCCATCAACTAGCATCTTGTATGGGGTGGTGAGTTTTGGATTATTTTTGTATAGTTTCATCAACTTAGAGGTCTCATGGCCACAAGAGTTGAGAATAGTAGTTGGTGCTACAACATGGGGGGTGACTAAGGTAATTAGCAACATGGTTGGTGTTTCCCTTCTTGTATTTAATGTTTAAGTGGAATTATTGTTGCATATATGTAGACCAATTCTGATGGAGATCATTCTACAAATTCCTTTGTGTCTGTATAAATTGAAGAGGTCAGTGATATGTGTGGATGATCGTCTCCTTCCCTGGTACATAATTTTCCAATTAGAGGCCATCCTACATAATAGATTACATCTATTTATCATAGGTAGGGTATTTCTGAATTGTATTGGAAAGTGTCTCATTGTGATAGGCCATTAGATTCCCTTGTTGGGTGAGAACTGCACCAATAACATAGTCGAAGGCATCTCTCATCAATTTCAAATGGTTGTTGCAGGTCTGGAAAGGTGAGTACAGGTGTAGAGGTGGTTCTTCAACTCAAAAAAATGCAATCTATTGGGACTTAGACCAGGAAAAATTTCTTTCACTCTACCCTTGTTAACTTGACTCAAAGGTCCAGTGATATGGGAGAATCCCAACATGAACCTTTGATAAAATTTGTTATGGCCCAAAAAGCTGCGAAGCTCTGTTAGAGTGGTTAGGGCTGGCCAATCCCAAATGAGTTGGATCTTAATTAGATCCACATGAACACCCTTCTCATCTATGATGTAACTTAGATATTGGACCTGGCTCATGCCAAAGGTTCATTTCTCCAGGTTGGCACAAATTTTGTATTGTCGCAGGGTTTGAAGGACCTACTAAATGTGTTGCAAGTGCTCTTCCTAACTCTTCTTGACAATGAGGATGTCGTCTAGATATACAACCATGAATGAGGTTGTGAAGGGATGTAAGATGTCATCCACCAGCCTCATAAAATTTGCAAGGGAATTTGTCAACCCAAAAGGCATGCCCAACCATTTAAAAAGGCCCTCCCTAGATTTGAAAGTAGTCTTCCATACATCTATGGGCTCTATTAGAACCTAGTGATAGCCAGAATTCAAATCAATCTTGTTGAAATACTTGGCCCACTTGAGTTAGTCCTGAAGGTCATCAATCTACGGGATTGGATACCTATTCTACATAACACTTTTTTTTAGTTCCCTATAATGAATGCAGAGCCTCCAAGTCCCATCCTTGTTTTGTACAAGTACAATGAGGCTCCCATAAGGTCAAGAACTTGGTCATGTGTTCCCTTTTTTTAGTAACTTCTAGATATGTATCTTGATCTCTTCTTTTACATAATGGAGTGGAAGTATATTGGCCCATTGGGTATAGGTTCCCTTGGAGTCATATCGATCAAATGCTTGACCTGACAGTGCAAGGGTACCCATGTGGGTGAGGAGAATATGTCCTTGTATTATTCCACAACCTTATCCACTTGCTTCTGTTGCATGGAGGAACCCTTCCTAAGGGCCATTGATGTGGCCACGATATTCCCCTTACTTTGAGAGAAAATTACAAAGAAAACAAATTTCATGGTCTGGGAGACGATCTTACTGAATTTCTTAGCAGAGATCAAAGAGATGAAGGTAGGTGGGGCTACTTCTGGTATTATTTATAACTTATTTCCCAAAGTAATAATAATAATGTGAGGCCTAGAATCATACACAACATGACACTTCCACAAGTATGGTTGGCCTAATAATACGTCAAAAAATTTAAGATGAGTAATGTCACACAACACCTCACCCCTAAAGGATTTGATGTAGTAGGGAAGCAAGCACTATTGGCTAACGCAAAGATCTCATCCTTTGTGGATCTACCCAATGGCATGTGGCTACGGGTGTGTTCTGGTGGCTACAGGTGTGTTCTGGTTGGTAGACCCAGTTGCTTAATGAATTTTACTGAGATGGGGTTATTTTGGCTCTCACTATTGACGATGAACTCTAACAACGAGACCTTCACCCAAATCTGAGCGGGAGAGATGCTCCCCTCCTCTTGATCTTCAGGCTCAATCTTCTCGATCTTGTTGGTGGAAATGGTGGCATTGGGCTCGACATAAGTAATATGCCTCCCTTTGTCATTCCTCTTATCAAGGTCTAACTCAAATTCAGAACATGCATCTGACTCTTAGGCCTTCAACTTAGCAATCAGTGACTCCTTGGCACAACACTCACTTTTGTTATGAGTGGGGCTCTTATGAAATTTGCACCACTTCCTTATGTCCTTATTCATCTTCATGGTGCTATTGTTTACTTGCAGCTTTGATGGGTTGTCCTAGGTCACCCTCCCTTTGATTTGTCCTTTTTTTAGTAGTTTGGGGGTGCCTTTTCCTTGCTTCAGATTTGTAGATCGAATGTCTCGCTTATTTTATTTAATTTTTTTTTCAATCTTGACAATGTATTAGTATGAAAGATCAAGTGAGGAGATATCCAGGAACTCCATCATACTGGATTTAATTTTGTAGACAGTCATGGTATTTGAGTACCAGATGCCACTCAGAATCCTTGATACCCAACTTTGTCTGAAGGGTATGAAAAATATTTGTGAACTCTGGCACATCTTGGTCCCTTCCTTGCCACCGTGTGGTCCATTTTATGTACTTATATTCATACCTACTAACAGGGTAATATTGGTCCTTGATTGTGTCTCAAAAGGAATTCCAAGTGGATGTGACTGAAAACACTATGGGTTCCCTGTCATCCTTTTGCTCATAGTAGGTTTCCCACTAGTCCTCGACATGGGAGCGTATTTGAAGAGTGAAAAGGTGATATTTTACCTATCGAAAAAATCATGAACCAAAAAATATACTTTTAGCAAATCAAACCATTTTTCTATGACATCTTCATTTATTTTACCTCCAAATATAGGGATGTAAAAGTTTACTTGTACCCTGAGGGGGTGACGCCTCCAAAGGGACTATTGGATGTAGATGCATGAAATTTTGGCATTCGTTAAAGGATCTAGGAAACGGTGTCCATCATCTTGTTCCTTTTCCACTCAAGTCTTCTTTGAGCAGCAGTTTGATAGGATCTATTTCTCCCTCGTCCTTCTTTTCTTCTCCCATGGGAGGTCATCAGGGTTGGCAAGGTCGATATTGCAAGGGTTCAACCAGTTCAAGTCCCAAATCGTTATACCCTGACGTCATTGGGGACATGCACAGAACAAAAATGAAAAAGCAGAGAATACCATTAATCTAGATTTATGAAAGAAGAAAATGAAATACAAAATTAAACAAAAAATACATATTTATAGTGAAAAATGAACTTCAATTGATTAATAACAAATACTGAAAATTATTAACATGCAGAAAGGAAACAAACCAGCCTGGGTGATGGTAGCTTATCTCTGAGAAGAGATGTGATAGCTACATGCCTTCTGAATTTTTAGCAATGAGGCTTAAAACCATATTTATTATTGATAAAGAGTGGAAAACCCTAAACATCCAAAAACCTAAGCCTAGGAGATGAAGCACCAAATGTATATGGGCTTTGTTGGGGTAAATTGGTATATGAACTTCCCAGGGTCATAACTTTGGCATATAACCTCCATTTGACGCGTACAATACCTCTTTAGAAAGAGCTATGTGAGGATTGTTGGAAATACTGAGAGGGGGGTGAATCAATATTTCTTTTCAATTGTTACTTTTACCATTTAGATCACTTATATTTAGAACACAAAAATGGAAAATAGAAGTAAACACTTTTATTAATATAATATCTATAATGAATCAAGTACAATATGGGTCGGGCTCCAACCCTTAATGAAGACACCCAGGTTCCAACCTGGGATGTGCCAAGAACCTACTTGGACTTTAGTGAGGCTTCGACCTCTAGGGCTCCAACCTTATCTTATGCAAGGCACCAACCTTGAGTTTAGGAGCACCAACTCCAAGGACATCAATCCTATAACGTTTCTTTGTTAATATATGTTTGGTTGTACTTCATGGATCCCCAACTCTTCTTCACCGAGCCTTGTCAATCTTCAGTTATCCCTTCACTTAATTGTCACATCATCAATGACAACATTGATCTCTTATAAGGTGTCACCACTGCTCTTCATTATACCCAAGAAAATATCTCCAAATCACCTCATGATGGCTAATTCATCATGATCTTCAATATTAACTCCAAGTTCAGTCAAGGCTTTTCAACAAGATGTCTTCAAACTTTTACTCCAAGGATGTCTTCAAAAATAAGCCTTCAAGGTTACTTCACAACTTACAAGTAATCCAAGTGTCTTCTAGTTGCTTTAAAAATTCATTGCTCCAAAGATGTCTTCACATGGCTCCTCAAATCAAACCAAGTCTTCACAATTCAACCCTAAGATACTTTTCAAGGTAATATGGGATTCAATATATGCTCAAGATTATACACAAAGGAGTTCCAAGTCCACTTCAAGATGTATATCAATTTTTCAAGAAGTATGCTCCAAGGTGTGCCCTTAATATGCTGCTTCAAGGCACTTTCCTTCTCTCAAATCTGTATCAAAAGCGTTCCCAAATATTGCTTAACGCTATTAACAAGAGGTCCATATAATATCACAAGTGGCTTCCATAGTCCAAGGAAATTGTAGTAAGGTTGCACCAAAATATGTGTTGATGATCACTATAGGTATGTTCTCATACAAGGTCTGAGAAGATGCTTTTAGAAGGTGTTCGAGTTTAAGGATTGAGATGAGATGCTAATCGAGCTCCAAAAGATCTGTGGTAGTGTTATGAGCCTCTTTTCAAACTACAGGTCCAACTTAACTTTTTCCTAAATAATGATGTCTTCAAGGAGACTATTGTCCAAGTTCTTGTCAATCCAAATTCCTAAGACTGTAATTTCTGCAATAAATCTAAAGTATGGAGGCACCCAAAGCAAGTCTGAGATTAAGAGAGATTTGAACCTTAAAATTGTGTCAAGCAAGAAATTTTGAACCTCTGCAATGTGTTGCATACACTTATCAATCCAAATTTTTCTAACAGACAACAATCTAAGCTCTAAAAGTGACAGTCCACCACTATAAGAAGAATTTAGCCCAAAAAAAGGACCTGTAAGTATTCTTGGCCTCCTGTACTTCTCTTCCCTCCCACTATATAAGATCAGTGAAAACAATGAGAGAAATGACGGTTCTATAGTCTTATTTATATACATTTAGTTATGAAATTGAAGGGACACGTCACTATATGGAGGCCGACTTGAAAGACAAGGTGTAGGTCAGTTCACTGTCAAAAAATTATTTTTTTAGCTTGAAAATTAAATATCTCACAAACTATTTGGAATTTTTGGGCAAGGGCTCATTGGAAAGAGGAAAAAATCCTCTTTAATATGGTTTAGGTCCCATGTTGAAAATATGCTTCTAAGGTGGCAAAAGTTATTTTTCTTTGTGACTATCCTTAAATTATTTAGTGCAGAAAATAATTAGGACAATATGGATTCTTTGTTTGGTTTCTCTATTGTTTATCTTCTCCATTATTTGGCTTCTTCATCATCATAGGATCATGTAGGACATCCACGTCATCATGATAGTGTCCAACAATGAGTGTATCATCCATGTCATCACATAATGGTATAGTGATATGTTATAGTGCAACCTCTAATAATTTTTCATTCCAATCATCAAGTGAGATTATCCATCTAATCTCCCAACAATGTGATCATTCGAGGGTATGGCATCATCACATGTAGTCATCCATATGTCATAAAGGGATAAAGTCTAGATCATCAAGCACATGAAACATTATATCAAGTACTTCTTAGGGATTCCTTATTTAGTGCTTTGACTTCTTTCTGACTTGACATATTAATTTATGGCATCATTGTAAAACAAGAGTCATGACATCATCATATGGAACTAGGCATCTTAATAATATTTTTCATCTTGGCCATTTCCATATTGACATTAATGACAACCTTGATTAACAATCTCCGCCTTTCATTGATGGAAATATTCTTTCCCTTCCAACATCCTCTACCCCTTTGACATCAATGGAAAATGGGGTTGCCAAGTACTCCCCCTAACAAGTTTCTTCTCTTCGTCAATGATAGTTATTCATAGATATGTTGCTCCCCCTGTCATGGTGCTCTTCCTTCTAGAAATGTGGTCCATGATAAATGTGTTTGCATTTCTTCATGTGATGAATCTACTCCCCCTACCCACATATTATCCTCTAGCTCTTATTTTTTCTCAAGAAAGATCATTGCCTTGTGATCGAGTGGAAGGCATCTTCAACACTGGTCCATCGGATGACTAAGGGATTATGTTCGTCAATGGAATTGATCCCAAGAGATGATCTATCAAAGGATGATTGTCCATGTGTGACTCATGAAGGATTTCATAGGGCCCGTTCATGAATATCTTAAGAATCATAAGCTTCCCCTAACAGTATGCATGGTCTTCCTTTTTGCATAGTATCCCCATCAAATACTATGGAATATCAAGAATGACATCATCAAGTCAACAACATATGTTATTGGCTAGAGTGTTCAAGGGACTTCTGAATTCAATTTTCTTTCTTTTCCATACTTGTATAACTTTATTCTCTGGCATGGTTCTTCCTTGTGTAGGCGGCCAAGTCAAGTTATAATCACGTGACATATGTCCAATGTTATGACTCTTGAAGCACTTTATGTTTTTCATGAATAACAATTCATGACTTATTCTTGAAAAATTGCTTCTCAGAGATTGATGAGGACCATTATATTTATCTTTGTGATATTTCCTACAATATTTTTCCATATGCCCAAAGTTTGTACACGAATAGTAATAACCAAGAAATATACTTTGGTGCCTGCGAGAAGAAGGTTTCCTTGATGTAATTTTGAAGTCTTTTTGGCTTTGGATCCTTTGATGATAACCATTTCTTCTTGTATCTTTGACAACATCCACATTCTTCTTGGAGTAGGATTTCTTCCAATGTCAACTTGACTCTTGCCTTTGCTGGGAACATCAACATTTCTTTCAGGCTTCCTCACATTCTTGTTGTTTGAAGCATTATCATTATTGATTGAGGATTCACATGCATAACCAAGACCTGATTTATCAAGAGGAGACCTTCAATGAATTTTAATGTCATCTAGGGTTTGAGATCTTTTCAAGTTCTTATTTAGCAAGTCAACTTCCTTTTTAAGAAAGACAATTTCTCCTTTCAACTTTTCACAATCTTCATCTTTCATAACTAGTTGCTTCTACATTTATTCCATCATCTTGGTTGCTTCACATGATTGGGCCTTAAGAGAAGTGATTTATGATTTTAACTTGGTGATGTCATCATCCTTTTCTTCTAGTTGGCATATCATGGTGCTTATCTCCTTTTTTGCTTCATCAACTTTTCCTTCTATGAATGTCAGAGCTTCCATCACCTTCTTAGCTCCTTGTGCTTGTTTCCTTGCTTCTTCTAGTTGATATCTAAGGGAGGAGATATCTTCCTTGTATTGACCAATCTCTACTTCAAGTTTGTTCAAGCTCTTGTGCTTTTGTTCAAGGTGGCTTGACAAGGTATTCCTATTTCTTTTCCTTATCCAATTTATTTGTCATAGATATGACTTCTTCATGATGCTTTCTCTTGTTTTGATGAAATTCTTCCTTAATCTTGGTGAGCTTCTCATCTATTTCTTGTACTTGAAGCTTGACAAGGTCAACTTCCTTCCCTGTCTTGTCCTGGTCACCAACTTGCACTTTCTTCTTACGTTCCTCATTTCCTTTTTCAAATTGTTAATTTCTTCCATGGCAGCCATAAGTTTAGTGAGGAGATATTCTTCAAAATATTCTTCATTCTCTTCAGCTTCTAGGCCTTCTTTAGCCTTGATGTTATCACTCTTAACTTCAGCTTCCTTGATGGGCTGTATATTTCCTTCTTGTTTTCCATCATTTTCTTGACTAGATATCATTGTCAACCCTCCTTTTGCATGAATATCATGAAGTTTATCCCATATGCCTTTTGTTGACGAACATTTTTCAAAATTGGCCTTCATAGAATCAGGTAGCCCATTCAAGATTGATTTCATTGCTCTTGTATTATGTTCCTTGGATTCTCCATCCATCATGATATCAACAATCACCGATTTCCAAACTTCAATGCCTTGAGTCTTTAAGAAATTCCACATTCTTTCCTCCCATATATAAAGTTTCCATTGAAAAATGGAGCCTTCACAAATGGATTGACTTCAATTTCAGTGGTTGAGGGAGACACATCTTTAGGAGGATTGGAGACTTTCTTCCTTGGCTTCGCCATTTGTGTTCTAATGATCAACCATCAATTTGTTAGGTATTGAGTGAAGGCATTGATTCTGATTCCAATTGTTGGAAATACTGAGAGTAGGTTGAATCAATATTTCTTTTCAATAATTACTTTTACTAGTTAGATCACTTATATTTAGAACACAAAAATGAACAATAGAAGTAAACACTTTTATTAGTATAATTCTTATAATGAATCAAGTACAATATGGGTAGGGCTTCAACCCTTGATGAAGACACCCAAGTTCCAACCTAGGATGTGCCAAGCACCTACTTGGACTTTAGTGAGGCTCTGACCACTAAGGCTCCAATCTTATCTTATCCAAGGCACCAACCCTGAGTTTAGGAGCACCAAATCCAAGGACACCAATCCTATAACTTTGCTTTGCCAATATATGTTTGGTTGTACTTCACAGCTCCCCAAGTCTTCTTCACTGAGCCATGTCAATCTTTAGCTATCCATGCACTTAATTGTCACATCATCAATGAAGACATTGATATCTTAGAAGGTGTCACCATTTCTCTTCACTATACCCAAGCAAAGATCTCAAAATCACCTAATGATGGCTAATGCATCATGATCTTCAATATTAATTCCAAGGTCAGTCAAGGATTTCCAACAAGATGTCTTAAAAATGTTACTCCAAGGATGTCTTAACATGGCTTCTCAAATCAAACCAAGTCTTCACAGTTAAACCTTAAGATACTTTTCAAGGTAATATGGGAATCATTATATGCTCAATATTTTTTCCAAGGGAGTTCCAAATCCACTTCAATATGTATATCGGTTTTTCAAGAAGTATGCTCCAAGGCATGTCCTTAATAGGCTGCTTCAAGGACTTTCTTGATCTCAAATTTGTTCAAAAAAGATTCCCAAGGATTGCTTCACACATTCAACAAGAGGTCCATATATTGTCACAAGTGGCTTCCATAGTCTGAGGAAATTCTAGTAAGGTTGCACCAAAATCTGTGTTGATGATCATTATAGGTTTGTTCCCATACAAGGTCTAACATGATGCTTTGAGAAGGTGTCCAAGTTTAATGATTGAGATGAGATGCTAACCGATCTCCAAAAGATATGTGGTAGTGATTTGAGCCTCTTTTCACACTACAGGTCCAACCTTAATTGTTGTTTGAACAATGATGTCTTCGGGGACACTGTTGTTTGAGTTCTTGTCAGTCTAAATTTCCAAGACTGTAATTTCTACAATAAATCTGAAGTATGGAGGCACCCAAAACAAGTCCAAGATTAAGAGAGATTTGAACCTTAAAATTGTGTCAAGTTAGAAATTTTGAACCTCTGCAATGTTGTCTATACACTTGTCAATTTGAATTTTTATAGAAGTCAACAACCTGAGTTCTGAAAGTGACAGTCCACCACTGTAAGAAGAATCTAGCCCAAAAAAAGGATTTGTAAGTCTTCTTGGCCTCTTTTACTTCTCTGCCCTCTCACTATATAAGACCAGCAAAAATAATGAGAGAAATGAGGGTTCTACAGTGTTATTTATATACATTTAGTTATGAAACTAAAGGGACACGTCACTGTATGGAGGCCGATTTGAAAGACAAGGTGTAGGTCGACTCACTATAAAAAATATATATATTTTTAACTTGAAAATTCAATATCTCACAAACTATTTAAAATATCGGGGCAAGTAAGGGCTCATTGGAAAGAGGAAAAAATCCTCTTTAAGATGGTCTAGGTTCCATGTTCAAAAGATGCTTTTGAGATGGAAAAAAATATTTTTCTTTGTGATTTTCCTTAAATTATTTAGTGCAGAAATGATTAGGACAATATGGATTCTTTTCTTAGTTTCTCTATTGTTTTTCTTCTCTATTATTTGTCTTCTTCATCATCATAGGATCATGTATGACATCCACGTCATCATGCTATTGTCTAATAATGAGTGTATTGTCCATGTCATCACATAATGGTGTAGTGATATGTTATAGTGAAACCTCCATTAATTTTTCATTCCAATCATCAAGTGAGATCATTCATTTAATCTTCCAACCATGTGATCATTCAAGGGTATGGCATCATCACGTGTAGTCCTCCATATGTCATCAAGGGTTAAAGTCTGGACAATCAAGTGCACACAACATTTGATCAAGTACTTCTTAGGGATTCCTTAATTAGTGCTTTGACTTCTTCGTGACATGACATATTAAGTGATGGCATCCTTGTCAAACAAGAATCATGACATCATCATCTAGAACTAGAGATCTCAAGAATATTTTCCATATTCGCCATTTCCATATTTACATCAATGACAACCTTTATTAACAAGGACTACAACTTTCAACTATAAAGGTTTGTAGTAGGCTATAGGTGATATGGAATTTATCCAGGACAAAGAATTAAAGGTATTATAGACTCTTGTGCATGGATATGCCTATGTTACTTTATGCAACAGATGGATAAGATTGTGAAATACATAGACATTGAAGCAGTTAGAGAAAACAAAATAGGAAAACATGTAAATAAAACAAGTTTAATAAGGAGTTCACCCAATGCTCTTGGGCTACGTCTCCTAGTCCAACCTTTAGTGGTAGCCTCTCCATTATGTTTTCTAAGCAGATTTTTTACAACAGTGAGCTCAATTGAGTCTCACTTAACAGATATAAATCAGTAGGATTGGAGTACACAGACTCTACTTACTGAAACTTGACCACTGCTGGTCACAGTAGTATGAGCCCAAACTGAGACTCATACATGATAGGCCTATGTCAAGGAGTTCGCTTGAGCCACTCAAGCCTTCTCTAGAGTTTGCAAACTCTCTGACTCTCTCTGGCTCTATCTCGATGCTGCCTTTTCTCTGCAGGTCAGCTCGACTTACTTTCTTTGTTCTCTGCTCTCAACTTTCTTACTAACTTTTATCACTGCTCTCTAGCTGCTTGCCAACTGCTTTTGTCAATTTGTGGCTTTAAAGCCAATCTGCTTTCTGACAGTTCGTTTCCACTTCCTGGCGTTCTAGTTTTTTAGCCTCTATCCATTTGAATTCTCGTGTTCTGCATCTTCATAGGGAGGTGGCCACCTATTTCATAACGAACTAAGTGTCAGTTATCTTGGAAATGTTTGAATGGTTGTTATTTCTGTTTAACTCCTATATTTCCCGTGAACATGATTCCCCTGCCAACTCATCATTCATGTTGGACTTCAAACTTTATACAACTCGGCCTGTTTACCCCATTGAATCCGGTCATCCATCAAATTACATGTCCGTTGTCGATATGGAGCCTCCAGATCCTACGGTCTCTGTCCATATTGGACAGGTGAGTTGCATGACATTTACCTGTCGAATATGAGCGGTTTTCTCTTTCTTTCACCAAATGCATGGCACCCAGGGAGTGGAATCAGGTGGGACTCAGTTGAAACTACTTACTGCTCGAAGCCCTTTCGATATCCTGTTGGCTTTCGTGTGGGACTTGCCTCTGACGGAATTGAGAAATTCTGTACAGTTTTTGACTTTCTGGTTCAGGTAATTTGGGCCTTTTCCTTCTCTGAGGGGTTTGCCTTGTGATATGCAATTAATGACTTGTCACTAATCGCATATAAAAAACCTCCCACATTTGTCCAAAAGACCTCCCATTTCACTATTTCATGGTAGCGTGCTTTATCATGGGCCAATGGTTTATGCGCTTGACTGAGGTTCCTCGTTGCTCCATGCTACTCACGATTACAAATGTTCTAAGGGTATTCCTAATAAGCTTGACCTTTGCAAGTCTTTGAAACTTTGGCATGAATTTTATAGAGTTATGAAAACTTAGAGAATGTTTTTAGGATCCAATTTGGATCACGCCCTTCCCACTGAAAAATATTTTGGACCACCAAAAGTTGGTTTTTAAGCATCCATCAAGTCAGGTTATTGATTCCTCACTTGCCCAATTTCTATCCATTTTGTACTGCTTGGTTTCAAACCTTTGAGTCCAACCCTAAGGTATTCAACATCCCCTTTGCACGTAGTTCTCACCTTCCAGTCCAGAACTGTATCTTCCTACAATCCGTTAAGATATTCAAGCAACAGATCATCAATAGAAGGCAATTGACTCTACTCTTCAAGATATTCAATCAATGAAGGTTCAAATAGTCTCAAGTTGTCTGCATTAACAACTGAGTATATGTGCATGTAAGCTGGTAAATCAAGACGAAAAGCATTCTCGCCAATTTTCTCAAGTATCTTGAAAGGTCCATACCTTATGGGCTTCAACTTCTTACCTTCACCTTGCATTCTATCTTTGCTAATATACAACCAGAATTGATCACCAACTTGGAAACTATGCTCCATCCGATGCTTATCATGCCTTGCCTTGTACTTGGCGTTGTTGTGTGTGGAGCATGATTGTTCAGAGGTCTTTGTTTCAATGGGATGTATACCCTAGGAAGTTTTGTACACCCCTCCACGCGGGGGGGTGCGGGGGGGACTTGTTCCCCCCG
>APFE031325840.1:0-17111 GCA_000404065.3 Pinus taeda | reverse complement strand
GGGAATAATATATATATCTTAATATATATATCTCTCTCTCTCTCTCTCTCTATATATATATATATAAAATAAATTTTCACCCTTTGGAAAGCGTGCACATTTAAATGTCACTCACTATAGCTTGTTATATTTCATACTTTAAATAAATTGTCGATTTATAAGGTGATTTGACTGTTGCCCACAAATGGTTAACAAGCACGTATTGTTTAACGACTAAGATTAACGCGCCCAGATCGACGTTCCCAGGCCAATAGTGGGACCCCCCACATTCTCGAACGATAATGGAGAGGGGGGGGGTCCGCAAAGATGATTCCATAAAACCCACCTTTCCTACGTGGCAAGTGCTCAACAATTGTGTCCCCCCACACAAACCACTAACCCACATTTTGGTATCTCCCACCATTCTTACCTCCTGCCATTTTTACCATCCGCAAACATTCCACCACATATAGCCATTGTTATCCCTCCCACCAAATCTAGCAAATGACCGTTGCCTATTAATTTTCTCCCATCAACGTTCTTCAACATTTAATCCTCCACACCAATAAGGGTCAAGTTAACTAAACATCATTATTCGCTCCTAATAAAAGACTTTTTTCCCTTTCAAATCGACCATTTTCCAATTCTACTTGTCACTATAATTCTTAGAGTGATAGTGCAAGCAAAATCCCAGCAAACAACGACCTCCAATCATCATCATTTCCGGGTAACTCTCTCAATTTCCTTCATAATTTTGTTTTTCCTAATGGCTTCCCATAAAGGAAAATCGAAAATGCTTATAGATAGTCCTATGCTACCCCTCGTCATTAACTTGGACGAACTCCAACTAGTTGATACTCAGTTTAAAATGGTAGAGACCAATTGTAAATTCGATCTGTACGAACTTCACAATTGGGCATTTAAAAAATACGAAGATGCCAGTGATGAATTATATTTTTGGGAATCCCTTCTACCCCATTTTTTTCCCTCAAACCCATCATTTTCTAGAATTCATCGCCTAGTGTGGAGCCTGATATCCTCCTAGCCAAAGAGATGTAATCACTCAGAATAATGAAACACTTTTCCATATAACAACTGAGTCAACTTTCCAATCCCTACAACTAAACCCTCAAGAATCTCTACATCCTTTTTCTTCTCATGTTCTAATGGAAATATATCAAAAAATTTCTCTCATAGAGTGCTCATATATTTGAATCATTTCTACTAGAAAGCTCAGAATTACCTAGAACAAACCCACCTTATGCCTTTGCAATATTTCCTGAGATGTCTAGGTAGGTTATCTCCTTAATTTCTTGTCTGTTAGGATATCCTAGTAACTAATGTGTTGATGAAGTATTTTTTGGTTTTCTATCAATGTTCACTTCAGGTAAAAAACCTTCAATTATGTTCAAATACAGTTAGTTTCTTTCTGATGTAATTCATGATCAATTTTAAAAGTTCAGCATTGAAGGATCATTTAAGCATCAGCCATTTTTGGTTTACTTGTTATTATATCATCAATAAGAAAGATTCAACTTTCCTTTACAAAAGTTGGATGCTGAAGGTAAACCTCAGTCAGTGATCCATTGGACATCTTTAGTGAGAAAAACCTCTGAAGAATTTTCTTTTAGTGATTTTGTCAATCAATTCTTGTATATAGAAACTTGTTTGTTAAACAATGATGCAGTCCCTCGGGTCTCAATGGAGATCAAAAGAATTTTACATATGAGTGAGCAAACTAAAATTGGAGACTGATATTTGTACCAGAATTTCACTGAACTCAGGATTTATGGGTGCAATATTCAACCATATAAATTTCCATTTTTCCTCCCCATGAGGATTTTTTCACTGAAGTACATTAGACAAATGATGAACATGAATGAGGTTCATTTTGTTTCTAGAAAACAAAAACTCAGTTTAAATTGAAATCACATGTTGGTCCATTCATAGTCAACACTAGAGCTGCAAAAAAAAAGTCAATGATGTATTAAGCTAGATGAAGTTTAAGTTGATTTTTAGTTGGTCATATGATCCACTGGGAGTAATCTCATCAATGAGAATTGCTCATAAATATACACCATATATGAGTATTTCTCATAAATATACACCATATATGAGTATGGAAAAACTTGAAATTGAGTAATATGCCAACAAGGAAGAGTGGGCATAGAATACATTGTAGGAGGTTGAGGAGTTGTTTCAATTCAAACAATGTTGGAAACTCCAAGGATGACAGAAAAAGAGCTAAAGAGACTAAGAGAAAGTGTATCTCCAGCAGGGTCAGAGTTACAGAAAGCAACATTTAAAGTATTCAAAAGGAGGAAAACTATAAATCTGGATGAAGAATCTTCAGAAGCTCAAACTTCTAAAGATCTTACTACAATTGTACTATCAGCACAATCTCCTTTTTCATTACAAAAAACTCCCGAAACTACATTGGATTCTCCTTCTTCTTCAAAACAATAAAGTATTTTTGCGAAATTCTTAGAGATGAAGAAAAATGAGGCACTAAAGACTTCCACATATGTAGAGATCTGGAGACAGTCTTCCACAACCCAAACTATATTACTTTATTCCCTTGACATTGAAAAAGGTCAGTTCCAATTAGCATTTTTGGAACCAAAGGTCCTTGTGCCTAAACGCGCTGAAGATTACAAAACCTCTATGTTTTCATTCGACACCAAGCAAATTTATCCTATTGATCAAATCTACCTTCACAAACAAGCAAGAGAAATGATATACTCATCTTTAACGAGTTTTTCCATGGCAACTTTTAAGCTTCAGGCTTCTCTGAATAACATGCCTTCCTAATGAAAATTGGAAAAGATGTGTTCTCTAGAGAATGATTATTCAAAATATTAACCATAGTAATCATTTGTATGTCGACATTTCAAGTCTACAACAAGACTCGTCGTTAGGAAAAATCCACAGAGAAGAGAGATGAAGAAGGGAATATATAGTGGAAGGAAGGTTAAGCAGAGGAAAAATGGCCGACCAGAAAACCCTAATTTAATAAAATTGAAAAATAATAAAGAATTTTAAAATATTTAGGAAATAATTAGTAATGGGGATAGATAATGATAATAATAATTATTAATAAAGATTATATCTAGGATAATGGTGAATTAACAAAGATAATAACATTATTATGAGAATTAATTATCCTTCATTATTGGTAATAATTATTACTAATAATGAAGTTTAATTATAATATAATATTTATTATTAACTGAGGTTAATAAATATTTACTAAAATAAGCCACACTATTAATAATAATTAATAAATATTATACTAATATAAACCACTATTAATAATGACACTAGTGTAAATTGGCCTCATAGCGGCAAGGAGTTGAGTAACTTCGTAGACCACCTTAATAGTTTATCTAAAGACATCAAATTCACAATGGAAGTAGAAGAAAACAAGAGTATCCCGTTCTTGGACATTCTCCTTCTTATAAATAAAGATGGATCACTTGGTCATAAGGTGTTCAGAAAGAATTCCCACACTGATAACTACCTTCATGCAGAATCTCACCATTACCCAGCTCAAAAGATAGGGGTACTCAAAACCCTCTTCACTAGAGCTTTAAGAATATACAACATCAATCATGTTGATGAAGAAATTGAATATTTAAGAAAGGTCTTTTTTTTTCACTGGGTATAAGAATAAAGACATCATTAAAACCATCAAAAGAGCTAAAATCAAAAGTCAAGTTAGACCCCTTGCAACATGCTCTCAAGCTTCTAACAATAAAGCCTATCTACCTTCAATTCAAGGAGTCACTAATAAAATTACCAAGGTTCTAAGAAAGAAATGGATTCAAACCTCTTTTAAACCCTTAACTACCATAATACATAATATGAAATTTGTTAAAGACATTCTAGATCACCTCTAGCAAAAATGTGTTTACAAAGTCATGTGCTCGTGTGGGAATTTTTACATTGGATAGACTGGGAGGTCCTTTAAAATAAGGTTAAAAGAACATGCTGCTGACATAGAAATAGCAGAACTAAATCTTTGACACTTGTAGAACACTCAACCAAGACATGTCACCACATATGCCTTGAAGACTCTAAAATAATAGCTAAAGAGAAGCATCAATACAAGTGAAAAATTCAAGAAGCTCTTGAAATTATAAAGCATCCTCAAAATCTGAATACAGATGGAGGTCTCGAAGTAAGTAGAAGTTGGATCCTGGTACTTACTCAAAACACTTGAATTCTCACCCATAACTAAAACCTTATACAATTTCACCCTTTCCCTTTCATATCCATCTTCCTCATTCTTATCTTCCTCTTATTCATCTTCCCCTCATACATCTCTTCCTATCCTCCTTTCCCCATCCTCCTATTCCTCCTTTAATTAATTTTCGTAACTTATATTAAGAACAATTCATCCCATTAATTTTAATACATTGATATCTTATTTTAGGTTAATTCTTTAAATATAACTTCTAACTTTATTCCTTAGTATAATAATAACTTTCATCAATTATTATTAAACACTATCATTTAAACCCCTTAATATATCTTTAGTATTAATATTTATATTCCATTCTTATGTTAGTAACTATTATTAATATTGGCTTATATTAGTATAATATTTATTAACTATTATTAATAGTGGCTTATTTTAGTAAAATATCATTAACCTAGTTAATAATATAATTATTAGGGATTGAAAGGCTGGAAGGATGGAGCGTTTGCGGCTAACACTCTGTGAGGGTTTTGGATGAAGTACAAGGTACTGCAGTAGCCAACCAGACATTGCAGTTACCCTTGGTCATGGTTTAGTTTACCCTGACCGTTTACCCCTATCGTCTACAGTTCTGTTTCCTGTTTTCGCTGCACCTGTCATAACTTGCCGGGGTTATCATTTTACCTACTATTTTTTGGTGTCCTAATTTACCAGCTCTACCCTTGAATGCATGTTACTGCTCCCCATCGCTTTCACAGGGTGCCCGTTAACGTTGGCGAGATTTCTGTTTGGCCAACTTATTCGAGGCTGCCTCCTTTCTAGGCACAACTATCAATATGGAACTCGATACTGTTGATTACTCAGATGAATCGTTGGAGGAAGGATCCATTTGGCAGACTAAGTACTCCGCATCTGAAGGTATATTCATCACTGGCTTTTCTGGAAACTTTGATGCAGTTCCCTTTGCTGGATTGTCACATACACCCGCTGTTGTTCTTCTAGATGAGCCTCCTACTTGGCTGTCACTTTCTACTCCTCCATCTTCCCTGGATACTCTAGGTTTTGTTATGGGCTGCATAAACCCCTCCCCTGAGTTGGAACCTCCCGTTACTAGTGTGCAGACCTGACAGACTGACCCACAAGCTATTGTTTCCAGCTCTGACCCCCCGCTTGCTGGCCAAATTCCTTCGGTTACATCAGCTCTGCTTTTGGGCAGCTTCACATCCGTCCCTCCGTTCTCTGACTCCATCCTTGCTTTTCCTTGGAACCCTAACCCTAACTCGCAAAACCCTATCCCTAACCCTGATTCCTTTGACCCTAACTTGGGAAAGGTTTTGGATCAGTCTCATCACATGACCTCCAGAGCACACAAGAAATACAAGTTCTACAAGACCAAGGCAAACAATATCATCCTCAGTCTTGAAGAAGACATTCCGTGGGGGGATACTATGGATTTTGTTGACAAGTTTTTGGTCGGTCGCATCAGAGGAAGGAATTACACCGCTGCTCGATTGATTATTTGGGCATTTGAGGTTTGGGCGCACCACCTGGTGGATATCCCTTTCATATAGACCTTTGTGAGGGGGTGGTTTGCTCTGAGATTTGGTCGGGCTGATCATACTAATTGGGTTTTGTCCTCCTATTGGAATTTTGAACATGCACCTGTTCTTTTAAAATAGTGGACGCCTCTATTTGACCCTGAGACTGAGCAAATTAGCATTGGACTTGTCTGGATTCGGTTACCAGGACTTCCTTTGCAATATTTTCCTGAGGATATATTTAGGCGGATTGGTAACTCTATAGGCACATATATGGAGTACGAGAAATCCTATAAGACCACTGGCATGATGGCCTATGCCAGGATCTTGATCAATTTGGACACCACGGGAGACTTGCAGGAGCACATCACTATTCAGTGGAGGAATACATCCCGTAAGAAATTGATTGACTACGAAGGTATACCATATCGTTGCAGGAGATGTCACAAGGTTGGTCATTTGTATAGAGACTACCCACTCATCTGCAAGAACAAGAAATTGGCACAAAACATGGATCTGGAACCGCCAATGGACCTTCCAAATTAGGGTGATATGGAAGTCGAATATGAAAAAATCATCAAATCCACTAAAGATACTGAAGGGGCTACTACAGATTCTGGCAAGGAAAAGAGGGGTAATGCTACCATTCCTCCGTCCTCTCCTCCATTGACGAGGTCTAGTCCTGCCATAGGGACATCTTCTCACTGGGTATGTCCTCACTATCTTGTACACTTTTTACTCCTTCATCAGGTATTACTATTTCATATGAATCCCATTTAAATTATAATGCATGTGTGCCCTTTATTCACCCTCCCCTCTCCTCCATCACTTCCTCTTTGGAGCACCTATCTCTGGGTCCTCCTGGTCTGGCCCTATCCTCCTCTCTTCATTTCTCCCTTCCCCTGCCGCCCCCTATTTTCTCCCCCCGTTATCCATATACTTCATCGACCTCCCTTCCCCCTCCTCCACTACCTTCTACTCCTGCATCTCCTAGATACTCCCTCTGTTCCAGATCTAGGGACAGAGACCGCGATTGGATTTGGATGCTACACCTGCCTCTCATAAGCCTACTAGGGGACGACCCTCTCATCTTTCTAGAACCAGGCATATGGTAGGAGAAGAGGTCACCCTTGGGAGCCAAAAAACTATTGAGCAGGCCCTTAGAGCAAGAAATTCCCTTTTCCCACCCCCTCCATGAAGATTATATCATTTAACTATCAAGGGATTGCTAGCCCTCGGAAAAACTAACTCTTAGGAGACTACTATCATCTGATCTGGTTGATATCATTTTTTTACAAGAAACCTTATGTTCGACTGAAGTCCTTATTTCCCTGCTAAGATCCTGGATGCTGAGTTGGACTTTTCATGCTTTAGATGCATTTGGGACATTTGGGGGCATTGCTATTGGTTTCAGAAACAAGACAATTGATCTCAGAAATATTTGGGGAGGAAGTGGTTTTATTGGTGCGGACATGTACTCCACCTCTTTGGAGATTGAACTTAGAGTTATAAATGTATACGACCCTTGTTTGGATAGGGCTAATTACTGGAGAAGACTATTAGCTTCATCTAATTTATAGGCTGATAACATCATTCTTGGTGGCGACTTGAATTTTTCCTTAGGATATAGAGAATCTTGGGGACACCTTGCACAAGTAGATGGATTAACTGATGTCATCACCAGTCTTTTGGAGGACCATCACTGGGTTGATATTCCATCTGCTAAGATCCAGCATACATGGAAAAATAATCGGTGGAGAACACAGCTTGGCAAGAAGACTGGATCGTTACCTCATCAAGGAAACTTTGTTAAATATCCACCCTCGCATTAGGTAATGGGTTGGATCAGGGGGTATATCTGATCACCGCCCAATATATTTGGAGCTGGAGGACAACAATCAAAGGAAAAAAGCTCATTTAAATTCAACTCTTCTTGGCTCTAGGACCCATCATATATTCAGCTGTTTACTGATTATTGGCATACTCATCCTATCAGGGAAGATGAGGATTTCACTGATGGTTTTGTTCGAAAATTGAAGGCACTGAAAGGAATCTCAAGAACATGGGCACGTAAGAAAAGGAATAATGATGGTAATACACTGAGTGAAGCGGAATAGGCCATCGCCATACTTGAAGCTTCCTCGGATGGCACTTACATATCACAGAAACAAAAAGAACATTTCTCCTCCCTCATCAAGAAGCAGACTCAAATCTTAAAAGAAAGAGAAGAAAGTTGGAGGCTCAGAAGCAGGGAAATTTGGCTTACAGAAGGAGACGATAACACCAATTTTTATCACAAATTTTCTAATGGTAGGAAAGCTATCAACACCATCTGGGAGCTTCAGAATGAACAGGGGCAACCTGTTTCATCTTACATGGATCTGGCAAATCTTGCTACTTCTCATTTAAAAAAAAATGTATAGGGCTCCACGGGAAGCAAACATACTGGAAGTCATGCGTACTGCTGAACTCTTCCCATGATTTGTGGAGCAAGAGGAAGCTGAGGACCTTATTAAAGAAGTAACAAAGGAGGAGCTAGAGGCTACTATCAAATGGTTCAAGAAAGATAAGAGTCCGGGCCTGGATGGGTGGTCTATTGAATTTTATATTGCTATCTTTGAGATCCTTGGGGATGATTTGCTTAAAGTCGTGGAGGATTGCAGAAGGAAGGGTAGATTGTCCTCGGCCATCAAATCTACATTTATAGCCCTCATCTCGAAATCTGACAATCCCTCTTCCTACAATGACTTCCAACCCATATCCCTTTGCAATTGCCTATACAAAATTATTGCCAAGATAATAGCTAATCTACCGAAACCTATCCTATCTGCCCATATATCCCCTAAACAATTTGCTTTCCTCCATCAAAGATAGATTCATGAGGCCATTGGCACTACCTAGGAACTTCTTCATTCGGTCCAGTTGAGAAAACTGAAAGGAATGATTTTAAAAGTTGACTTATCTAAGGCATTTGACAGAGCAAATTGGCTCTACATCAGATTGCTCCTGACTCACCTTGGATTTCCTTATTTATTTATTAAATGGATAATGTGTTGCATAACAGATGTTACTTTCAATGTCCTTTTAAATGGTGTGGCTACCTATTTTTTCATATCGGAGAGAGGACTCAGGCAGGGATGCCCACTTTCCCCTCTTCTTTTCCTTCTCATTATGGAGGGCCTAAGTAGAATTATCAATGCGGAACAGAGCAGGGGTCATATTATTGGAATCAAGATCACTGATAATTGTATACTTACACATCTTCTATTTGTTAATGATGTTCTCATATTCTTGAATGGTAGTACTGGAGATACTATGGCCCTTCAGAACATATTTAACCTCTTTCAGCAGGCGACTGGGATGATAATTAGTGTCAGGAAGTCTACTTTATTGGCTTTTGGTTGCTCCTAGCATGAAATCTTGTTTACTACTCAACGGTTTCCTTTTTCTAGTCAGAACATAGAGGATGGATTGAAATATCTTGGTACAGGCTCAAACCCCATGTCTACAAGATTGCAGATTGGACCTGGCTTATAGCTAAGGTGGAAAAATGCCTTAACATTTGGTACCATAGATACCTCCCTCGTGCAGGAAGACTTGTTCTTATAAAGGTTGTGTTGGAAGCAATACTGGTTTATTGGATGACCCTTGCTTGGATCTCGACAAGTATCCTGACTAGACTACAAAATATATGCTGCAGGTTCTTATGGAAAGGTAATCAACCTAGTCGATTATTTGCATGGGTTAAATGGGACTCGATCGCTAAGCCCAAGAGATGGGGTGGGCTGGGATATTAAAATACTGGACTTATTCTCCAAAGCTTTGCTGGCAACTTATCTCTTCTAATAGTCTTTGGACCAAGGTAGCATATTCCAAATATATCTACCTTGTGGACATTATGTACTGGTTTAGACAGCACCATAGGGGCAGCAACAACATATCGATTATTTGGAAGGCGGTTATCAACTCTATCCCCCTCATTCGATATGGCTTAACCTGGAGAATCAAAGAGGGCAACATAGTCTGCATTGGTACAAATTCGTGGATCGGTTGTGGCAATGCACATAGACTGTATGCGGAATTGATACAACATCTTCACAATATGGATATCACTCACAACAGACATATTGCAGACAACAATAATTCATCCATATTTCAACAAGCATAGAAATTTGCCCAAGATTTGGATATACCTGATCGATGGCAGCAGGAATGGTATGAATACACGGAGGCCCTTACACAGGCACATATTTGAATATCAGAAGGTGCAGATGAAATTTTCTGGGCATATGCAAAGCATGGAAAATACTCACCCAAGGAAAGATATATCAAACTGACGGAGCCATATAAACCACATCATATTAACCCCACATGGAAGGCACTCTAGAAGTTAAAAGCTGCCCCACGAGCTCATTTGCTCATGTGGAATATATTATTCAACAAGATACCTATGGGCCTCAATTTGATGATAAGAACTTTCCATGGGCCCTTCTGGTATCATCTCTGTCGAAGAGATGAGGAGAGCACTGAACACCTATTTCTTAACTGTCCCATTATCATAGAACAATGGAACATCATTACTGCTCTCTATCCTTCTTTAAAAACTTGGCAAGGTAGGAACATCATGGGCGCCTGGAACCTATGGTGTGAAAGCCATAACAATAAAGCCAGGAATATGCCCATACTAACGTGCTGGTCATTTTGGATTGCTATAAATCATTCTATTTTTAATTTGAAGGATCCACATTGGACTACTATTATGAACAAAGTTGCTGCAGATTTTGACCTCCTGCCCGAGGAGGACTCCCACCCTCCTCCCAGAATCATTAAACCTAAAAACATCGATAAGACCATCCCGTGGGCTTATTTTGATGGATCTGCATAGGATGTACTGGTGGAGCCATACTTTACCTAAATGAATCTCATTGTTACAAAATGCAAATGAAATTAAGGAGGGGTACCAATAATTATGCCGAATTAAGCACCGCAAAACATCTCATACACTTTGCATTAGAAAAGCATTGCAGACATCTTCAACTTTTTGGGGATTCCAAAATTGTTTGCAATTGGTTAAATAAAGCATCACACTGCAATGCATTTTCTTTGAAGCATATATTGGATGAGGCCCACAGACTAATTTCTACATTTGACTCATTTGTCTGTCATCACATTTACAGGGAGCGCAACTCTGGGGTAGACTTCCTATAAAAAGAGGCAGTGCTTAGGCAAAACGATGACTGGTTAATTCAGGAAGAGGTCGATGGGGCATTTTATCAGCATTATCATAGACCCTTCATCGATCTTCATGATCATGGGCTATAGACCCATCTTATTTTGCATGAACACTTGTATATATTTTATGCTTTTTATCTTTATTGCACTTGAACTACAGTGCGTGACGACTCAGTCACCAATTTTGATGTTTATTTCTCTCTCTGCGAAGAGACAAAAGCAATTTTGATATATATACACTCTATAAAGAAACAGGGACCATAAATTAGGTAACTGATACCTAATGCTCCCTGCGTGGAGAACATATCACTAGATCATTTTTGTTATTTTGTATCTGACAGGCAACATGCCTCAACATGCATATGATTAAGCATCTACAAAATGTAATTTCTTATATATTAATAGAAATTACGACTTTTTTCCAATGGAAAAAAATATATAATTATTATATTATTAATTAAACTTCATTATTAGTAATAATTATTACCAATAATGAGGATAATTAATTCTCATAATAATATATTCTTATCTTTATTAATTCACCATTATCCTAGATATAATCTTTATTAATAATTATTATGATCATTAGCTATCCCCATTACTAATTATTTCCTAAAAAATTTAAAAATTCTTTGTTCTTTTTCTATTTGATTAAATTAGGGTTTTCTGGTCAACCATTTTTCCTCTGCCTAACATTCCTTCCACTATATATTCCCTTCTTCCTCTCTCTTCTCTATGGATTTGTATTGACGATGGGTCTTGATATAGACTTGAAACGTCGACATAAAAATGAGTATTGTGGTTAATATTCCAAGTAATCATTCTCAAGATTCTCACCGCATAAATCTTCAATGTATTATCTAGCTAAGGGTACAAGAATTAAAGGAATTGATGACCTGGTTTTGAAATTAGGATTGGATTCTAAATATGTAAAAGTAGTAGAACAGATAATAAAAAATAGGAATGTTGATATTCAAGCATTAAGGAAACAACTAAGATTATCAATTATTGAACATCCTCAAGCACAAGAAATAGGTTAGCTGGAGAAAGAGAAAGAGAATATGCTTCGAATGATTGTTTATCATGACATACAAATATAGAAAATGGAAGTGGAAATGGAAAGATGATTAAGTAAAGAGAGCTAAAACTCAGCATTGGAGTAGTAACTTCTACAGTAGCAAATTTAACAGCAGGAATTTCTACAGCAACAGTGTCCACAACAGAGATAGAGCCCATTGGCCAAAATTCCGCAGAGCAGTTGTCAAAATATATGGGAGACCAGTCATTAAAAGATATGGAAATTAAAAAATCATAACTCAACTAGAGAAAATTCAAGATGACAAGATAAGGGTTGATAATTCATATTTGGCCAAAGTTCAGAAAAATTTCCGATAAACAGGCAAATAGAGAAATATGAGAATGAGCCATTTATTACACAGACATTAGCCCACACAAAGGAGAAGATATGGATTGATATAAATTCTACCATGACTGAAATTTGGACATCTATCCCAATCATTTTTGAACAAGAGGAGTTAGTGCAAAGATCAAAAGCAGTCATCACAGGAATCAAAGAAGATTTGGAGCACATGCCTGGAGAAGCTAATAAAATAATCAAAGTACTCACTTCTAAAACAAAAGAAGAACTGGAATAATTTGGAATTGACGACAGAACTGATATTGTCCTAGAGGTAAGAAGAGTTTTGACAAAAAGAAATTTGATGTTACAATTAGAGAACAAGTTTCAAAACTTAGAAGTACAAATTGAAAAGTTTCACAGAAAATTCAATATTCTACATCAAAAAGGACTTCCAGCTCTACGACATTTTAGTGGCCAATTGATTCCACTAGAATATTATCAATAAAAGTTGCACCAGATAGTAGCAGACATAACTAAATTTGCCAAATTCAAAGGAATAATCAGTGGTAAAGAATTCCTAGAAGGCCTAGAGAATGATCTTTCATTCAACATGAAATTAACCATTTGTTCATCACTATGCCAATTTTGGAAAAATACATAGAAGTAGATGAGGCATATAGGAAAGTAACACAATTTTCTATCCTAGATGATAAAAGATGGGATAAGTTACTTGAACTCATCAAGTAAAACAGAATTCAAGGAATTTAGTGACCGGTCATAGGGAAAGAAGGAACAGTAAGCTGAAAAGAAGGAGCAGAAAGCACAAAATTTAGTTAAAGGCAACAATGATCAAACAACACCCTTGAATTGTGCGTTGATTATTCAAATCTGTTTAGAATAGCTACTTTCTTGTTCTATTTTCTTAAAGCCAAAACAATTTTAGATATTATTTCATTTTGCAATAAATTTGTCTTTTTAGATGTTTTGGAATTAGATTCTATAAGTATTTGGTAATTCGAAGAAGACAAGGTTGAACCCTTGTAATGGATTAGTGACATGATTGTAATGTTTAAATCTATTTTTGAAGATAATTTAAGGATTTTGTATTCATTCTAAAAAACTTGTGTATCTATGTGCATTTACCTTGTTATCAATTACGTTTTTCATATTTATTTCTGCACATGTTCAAGGTAACATAGAAGTTTGGGCAAGGCTAGATTGAATGTCAGCCCCCCTGAAAACCCCTTCAAAGTTATAATTATTAAAAGAGATTAATTAACGGAACAATTTGTCTTAGTTAATTCCTCTAAAACTTTTAATTGTTGCCTTATGTCATATCTTGGATGTGTATTGTCAGGTTGTAGAAAACTTCTACACACATCTAATGTATATGATAAATTAGATGTTCAATATGAATGTTTAATAATTATATACCTTCTTAATTTATGCTTTCCAAATCAATTTAAAGATTAATTTTGTTAGGAATGAAAATCAACCCTTTATTTTTCTCATAAATACTTAGAAATTACATTTGTTTAAAGGTTTAGTGCATTGGTCATCCACTTAAATAAAAACCTTACTTAGATGTTTTGGCACATTTCCCCAACCTAGAAATGTCTACAAAGATACAACATCAGATTGGCACCGTTGTCGGGGAACAGAGATTAAAGTTTGTTTCCCTAGGAAAACAATCAAACTTGCCTCTTAATGGTGAATAAGAGTTTAGTGGGCTAAAATCCTTCACCTAACGACTCCACATATTAAATTTGGCTTCACGTGGGCATACTAGATCTCAGTCAAATCTAGAGCTTCTCTCTCCTTTATCAGAGCCAGAGAGACTAGCGAGAATTGCATCTATTAGATGTAGGTTAGAAGCCTCTCGTGTTGCTTCTGCCTTTGTTTTATCTCAATTACCCTCACAATCTGACCCTTCTCAGTTAACTCCAATACCTATTGAATTATCAAATTCTCCTCCAAAAGTTTTAGAACTCCTTTCTAGAGGAGTAGATCTTCAAACTACATTATTAGTTCGTCAGCTTGAGACCTTTGAACTTCCTTATTCCCATTTAGAACTTTATAACAGTGAAGAATATCTTAAAATTCCTCTTTCTGAATTTAAAGCAGTTGATTTTAAATCTTCTATCGTACATACGTATCCCTCTACTTCTACTAAACTTGAAGAGGAGCTTAGTATTTATAGTAATCCTCTTGTTTTTGAAGATCATAAAAAGGTTTTACATGAAGTTCATAAATAGGTTATTAATCCTCAGTTTTTCCAGAAACCTAAACCTCCATCATAGCCATCTTCTAGTAAAGTTATTTCTCTGAAAAGGACAGTTCTATTACAACATCAAATGGTTGGTTTTCAACCAATTGTGGCAACACGGTATACAACATTAGTTCAGTAGCCCAACTTCATGCTTTTCCTGATGGGTATTTTAAAAATTTACCTATATTTAATGGAGAAGCAGGACCATCTACAGAAGACCACTTGGATGCATTTCTGGATTTTGATGACAACATTA
The DNA here is from genome assembly GCA_000404065.3 of Pinus taeda. Taxonomy (NCBI): domain Eukaryota; kingdom Viridiplantae; phylum Streptophyta; class Pinopsida; order Pinales; family Pinaceae; genus Pinus; species Pinus taeda. The sequence continues at coordinate 2,276 of APFE031325840.1, read as the reverse complement.
ATATTGAGCATGAATATGTTTACACAAGACTTTTAGTTCGATCATTAGAAGGAAATGTTAGAATATGGTTCAAACAACTACGAGCAAATTATATTAATTCATGGGATGAACTAATCAACATTTTCAAGAATCTGTGGGGAATAAAAAAGGATCATGTTTACTATTTATCATAATTTGAAGATTTGAGAAGGAATCCTGGTGAAACAATTGTTGATTTCATTTAGAGATTCAATAAAATTTATAACAATATGCCCCGAGATTGTAAACCTCTAGTTACTATAGCTAAGGTTAGGTTTTCCAAATAATTTGAAGATGATTTTGTTGTAATGCTTAGAGAGATAAAATTTGAAACTTTAGCAAGCATGAAAACTAATGCAATTGAAATTGTAGCTAATAGGTCAACATCTAGTCAATTGAAAGCAAAGGCTGAAAAGGCTAAAAAGAAAATGAAACCTAGAAAGGGAAGTACCTCATCATCAAAAACTAAAAATGAAAAACATAAAATTGATGAAATAACCTCTTTGTTAAGAAAAATGTCTAATAGAATTTCAAGAATGGAAACTCAGCCTAGAATAACCCAATAGGTTGCAAATAGACCTCCAGTCCAATATAAAAGACCTTTTCAACCTCATATTTTGCAAAGACCGAATATTGATAAGAAAATTCAACCTCCCTTAATGATTGATGATCAAGATTCTGAATAAATTGTTCCTGTTACCACAAATGTTATAAATTATTTTAAAGATCCATCATCTCAAAATTTTATTGTCCCGATTAGTTAAGATCAGTCTCTAATTCAAAATCAAGAAGCCTCCCACATTTTCAAGTATCAAGATTTTTCTGAATTCCTCATTGCTGAATTAAAGAAAACGTGTGACTTAAGACCGAGGCCAAGACCTGGTAGGCCTGCCAAAAAAGTTACCTTTGATGAACCTCAAGTAAAAGCAACCAAAACAAAAACATCATTAGTTCAACCACAAAATCCGTTACAAGAACATAATACTGCTGAAAAATTTGTTCCAAATGTTTTTAATGTTGAAAAAGAGTTAGGACGAGTTAAAATTCCAATTCCATTATTTGAACTCTCCAAAAATCTAGGCTATAAACATCAAGTCTCTAAATGGATTCAATCTTCAAGTTTTGATGCAGAGGGGGATCTAATTAATTTACAAGATGAAAAACCTTTAGTTGTTTTTGGTCCTAGTTCAGATATGATTGATGAAAGTATACCTCCTTTTTATGTCACTTTGAAAATTCAAGATTACCTTTTATACAACTGTATGTTAGATTCTGGTGCTTCCCATAATCTAATGCCTAAAGTAATCATGGATCAACTTGAATTTCAAATCACTAGACCATATCATGATCTATATACTTTTGATTCCAAGAAAGTACCTTGTTTGAGATTAATAAAGGATTTAGTTGTAACACTTGCTCAAATGCATGTGAAAAGTATAATCTTGGATATAGTTGTTACATATATTCCCCCAAAATTTGGAATGTTGTTGCTAAGATCCTATTGTGCTAAGTTGGGAGGAAGTCTAAAAATGGACATGTCCTATGCTACAATCTTAGTTTATGGAAGTGAACATTTAAGACTATATAGAGAATTTAGATTTATCAATACATTTTGTAAAGAAAAACAAGCAATTAATCATCCATTTATGCAATTTATCAAGACTTTGGATGCTTTACTTCGACTATTATTGATCTTCCAAATCCCCAAATCAACATTAAAGAAATTGTCAATACACCTCATTTTTCAAACACTGACATTTGGAAAATGCATTTTGATGGAGCATTTTCTAAAGATGGAGTTGGGGCTGGAATTGTACTCATTTCCCCTTATAAGAAATATTTAACCCAATCCTTTAAATTAGATTTTGAAGTCACAAGAAATGTGGCAGAATATGAAGCCCTAATTTTAGGGTTCGAGTTGGCCAAGAGTCTGAAAGTTCAAAACTTGTAAGCGTATGGCGATTCAGAGTTAATTGTAAAACAAATCAGAAATCTTTGTCAAACTAAGCATCCTAGGCTTAGAGCTTATAAAAATGAAGTTTGAGATTGTGTAGAAAATTATTTTCAAGCCTCCAATATCACATAATTCCCAAGATAAGAAAATATGCATGCTTATGCTTTGGCAATTTCTGCAAGTTCTTTCAAAATATCCGATCCTATGCAATTACATTATCAAATTGAAGTAAAGTACATACCTTCCATTCCTGATAATTTGAAACACTGGAAAGTTTTTGAAGATGATGAGCAGTTAAACTTTT